>CAMPDV010006054.1:0-27777 GCA_946699065.1 Loxodes magnus | reverse complement strand
TTAAAGAAATATAGTATATAGATTTCAACTGATGTTAATTTGAAATTCAACAGCATAAAGATTTTTAAAATTCTACAAAAAGTTATAAGATTAATTCAGAAATTATCAAGAAAAAGAAAAAAGTAGATAAGATACAAAATTCTAATAACTTTTCAAACAGAGTTAAAAATAAAATTCAAAATATAAAAAAAGTATTAAAAAAATTGAAAAATACTATGAAATAAGCAATGAATAAATAAAAGATCTTAACATAAACAATTATACTAAAGAAATCTAAAAAAAAAATCTAAAAAAAATTTCAAGGAAACAATATAGAGAATATAAGATATGAAAACAGCCGAAATAATTTATAGACAATATAAAAATGAGACTAAATTTTAAAAAATTACTTATATAACAACAAACAAAGAATTAATAAAAGAATAAAAATTAATTTATAGACTAAGAACGCAATTAATATTTTTTAGAGCTGATCTCTCAAAAAGACATATTGATTAAGAGTAGATACTATGCATTTGTTAGCAATAAGAAAAATTTGAACACGTCTTTGATTGCTAGTATTACAGATAAATTATATAAGAAAACAGTCTTCAGATACAATAAAAATTATAAAACTTACACATAAACATAAATCTGAAAAGAAGGAAATAATAAATATACAATAAACAATGAAATTAATAAAAAATAGAGAAAAATTTAAAAGAAATGCTAGAATATAATCAAATATTAATAAATTAAGAAACAAAAAAGAATAAATAAATTCTAGAAGATATTGATCTTAAGATTAAAAAAATATGGTCTAGCATAAAACAAAAACATTAACAAATAACTTGATTTTAAGAATGATTGAGGAAAAAAATAAATCCATTAGTAATATTTGAATAAAGAAGACTTAAAATAATTATTTTTAGAATGAACAAAGATACAAGAAGAAGAGAAACTAAACTAAAAAAATCAAATCAAAACAATAATGAAGACCTAAGAGTTTCAGAATGAGAGTGATATCATAAAAATTATTTTATTAAGCTGAAAGGCGAACATTATTTAATTTAATTTAATTGGCTATATTACATCATGTGATCATGATCAAGTGGATTAGAATGTTTGATATCCTATCTGTATCAGTCAAATCTTTTTCTTGCTGGCATAGTTATATAGATCCTGGCTCTTATTATTTTACATATTATCCTCATTATCATTCATCATTTAACTTTGTCTCTATCTTCATTCACTCAAATTCTTTAATACTTTTAAAGTACTCATATCGTTCAAATACTTAAAGCTATACCAGCTAATTGCTATATATCTTTACAAAACATTAGACTAAAAGTAAGTAGGTTAACATCTATAAATAAATTTCACTCTTTATTATTTTCATAGTTACTTAATTAGACTTATTAAAAATAGTATAAAACATTATCTTACTAAGTGAGTATATTTTACGATAATGATATATTAATAAAAAATATACTAGAGATGTTTTAATATGGGACTTGTGACTTTTTTGTTCTTCTTTCTCATATTACTTAAGCTATAGTTTTTTTCAATCTTTCACACTTCTACTTAAAATTTTTCTTCGTTTAATTTTTTCTGAACTTATTTTTTATTTTTATATCTTAGTTATGGCGAAGGAGATTTAGCTGTTTACTTCTTACTTTTTATCTTACTTAATCTTTGGATTTCATTCTTAAATCATTTAAGAGATTAGATAGGATAAAATAAATTATCATGACGTCATTTTCACTTGCTTAACTGCTAAAAAAAGTTGCTGATAAGGATAGAATCGAGTCTGTTCTGATAATTATCTTCTTTATATTTATTTATTCTCCTATTTCATCTTAAAGAAGCAAAGTTATCATTCCTTTTAAAGAACTTAAAAAATAAGATAGTTTACTTATAAACTGTCTAACCTCAAAGCTTTCTACAAGATACTTGGAAATTTAAACACTCGTTTTGTTTTAATGTTATTTTTTAACTTACTTTACTCAAAGAGAGTACAGAAGAAACCTACTGAGACTAAACAACTTTCAATCTTTTTCATGCGGGAATTAATTATTCTCTTCGAACTAAAACTCACTTTCTGACATTTTAAATGATTAGTCAAAATCTATAAGCTATGACCTTTTTTCGTTTAGATGATTACGTTCTTTTTATTTTTCTGACCTTAGAATTGTTTAGCTTTTTAGGATTTTGATTAAACTATGAATCTAATTATCTTCGGACATATCTGATTCATTTTTTATCACAAAATTAAATAACAAAAAGCTGCATATCTTAAATTTTTAATCAATTATGACTCTTTAAGATAACAGTCAAGAACTCAAAAGAAATAAGTAAATTTAAGATAAAGCTTCGCTAATTAAAATTCTGATCCTGCTTTATCTTATCATTTCAAAATTACTTGAAATAAGTTGTTGCTTATCTTATAGCGTTTATTTGTAATCCAAATTACTGCAATTTTCTTTTAAAATACTCATTTTTTCAATCTTATTTTCTTTAATATTAGGAATGCATACTTAAGCCCTTTTAATTTCAAGTCTTGATTTGCACTCTCAAGTTGCTTCAATTATTTTTCGTTTTCATTCTTAAGTTTCAAAATCTCAGCAGTGAAGCTTTAACTCTCCTCTACAAATCTTAAAACTGCTAGTCAGATCTTAATACTTTGGTTTTATCCTCTTTAAGCTGGTTTATTTAGCTCTCTTATTCTATAATCAGCACTTTCTTTTTTATTAGCTCTTCTAATAATTATTAAATAAAGGATTCAAACACTTAGGATTTTAGAGCACTATCATGCTAATAGTTTATGAGCATCTAATTGCTCTCCAGAATTTTTTAGTCAGCTTCATCTAACTCTTTTTATAGTCTCTAGATCTTCTCCTTATATTCGACTTGCTGCTCCTGAATTAAGCATATTCTTGCATTAAGCTTTAATAGTTATTTTTATAGGTTTAGTGGTCTTACTTCTATATACCAAGGCTAAATTAAACTTACATATCACTCTATTAGCTTCTCCTGCTCGTGCTGGTAGTTTTGCTAGTTCTCCTTTTTTTCATTCATCTGCTCTATTAAATCCATATACTACTAGTTCTGGTTATAAAGCTCCTAGTAATCCTAAGTCTGCTTGTCTAACTTAGTCTCTATGAATTCAATTTCCTAATCCTTTCTCTAGCATTGCTAGCAGATCATAGGTGCTTATCTATACTCAGCTCCTTAGGTAGATACAAATTTACTTTTCCCTTAGAAAGGTATTTTAGCTCTGGCTAGTCTGGCTAGGAGTATACTTATCAACTCTGAGTCTGTAATTTCTGATTTCTACTCACAAACCTGACACAAAAAGTCCAACTCCTAGAGTTTCTACTAACTCTACCTATTCTTCACATAAACCTCCAAGAAACAGTCCTTACAATACCCATGCTTACATATCAAAACCTAAGCTTCATATACAGTCTTACTCCTACAATAGCATCACACTCCTTAAATTTAAGCTTAATTAGTTTACATTTTTAAGGGTATAAAAGTAAGGCAAATTTATAGTGTACCTTTATTAAAGAAACTAAGCTTGTTAGATCAGAAATCAATTGAATTCCAATTAAATCTGGGAATTTTCTAGTCTTAAGGTTTGAAAGCTGGATATTAGATGGTTTGATACCCTTAAAGGAGCTTTTAGATGGTATATGAAGTATGTGGAGTTTAGCTGGTGTTTGGCTTTCTCTTTAAGATGTGCTTCGTCATTTTTTTACCTCACCTTAGAGGTTTATTTTATCAAGGTTAATATATTTAAGCTTAAGGTGGAAGAAGTTTGAATGGTTTAAGTATAAAGCTGAGATTTTATGCTTTAATTGAAGAGAAGTAGATGAAGATAGAGTCATTCTAGAGATTTGCTGATGCTCATACTCTTTAAAAGGTTTAGCTTATAGCTCCTTAGCTGGTTTACTATTAAATAAGAATGATGTGTCTAAGAAGGGCTAAAAGAGAAGACTCTTGAGTTATCATTCTTTTATTTACTCCTAAGACGTTTAGAATATAAACTAGAACTTAGCTTTAAGCTTTGTTGTATTGTAGCTTGTAAAAATTCTAGCTTTACAATATTTTTGCTTTTATATCTAGCAATGAAAGCTACTGCCTGGGATATTTTTCCAGATATTACCCCAGTCTCTTTATACCTCTCTTAAACCTTTAAGATGATCTTATAAGCTTCCTTACTCTTCCATTAAAACCGATATTTTGATATGAGAGTTACTCCAGTTTTTCCAATGCAACTCCTTCTTTTGGCTTCTTTTCACTAGCTTAGTATCCTTGATCTCCTTATTAAATCTTCATACCATTAAGCATAAAATCTAAGCATCTTGCATTCCTTTATCTTTAGCTCTTTAACCATTTTCTTGCCTAGTTTTTTAGCCTAGGATTATGAGTTTAGCTCAAAGAGTCCTATTGGGAGCTATTTCCCTCTCCTTTCCTTATCTCCCCTAACTCTACTTTATTGTCTTGCTAGTCCTGAAAAAAGTTAGCTAAGAAGAAAGACAAGAAATAACAATTTAAGCAGCTTTTAGCAAAGCCTGATAAGCCTTTTTTAAAGTGAGTGCATAGTGTTTGGTGTTTAATACCTGGATTTGGAACGAAACGGTATGACATAAAATAAAGTTCCTGATATCAAGTCTCATTCTTGCTGCTTTCCTCATAGGATGGTTTAGGCCAAGTCTATTAAAAGTTTAAACTGAAGCCATAATTTATTCACTTCAATTCACTTAAGCTAACAGGTTAGCTCTTACTACCTGTTATTTAGGTTGCTCTTACATACTGATAATAGATACTTAAACCAATTTTAAAAGCTTGAAGATAAATAGACTTATAGAAATAAGGATAATCAATAATTAAAGTTCAAGTATAGATTTCATTTTCAATATTGGCTATTTTTCAATGAGTCTAAGTTGATTCTTTCATTATAGTCTTCTACATCCATAGATCTAAATTAAAGTATATTTATCATTTTTTTTCTTCATCTTGAGGGTTCTAAGCTTCCTTTTTAGAATGAAGATATTTAAGTGAAGAACTAGAGTAAGAAGGAATAATTACTTCTTCTTAGTTTTGCATACAGGTTTATGCGTCTTCAGACTAATTTAAAATTTCCTGTTTAGTCTCCGGGTTTTCCTTTTCAATGGTCTGTCCCTCTATCTGCTTTATCCTTTATCTGTCCACCATTATTGATATGAATACTATCCAAATATTGACCTTTAATTTTCTGATGCAAATAAGATTCATTAGCATCACGTTGGGTAGTAATTTATGTTTGCTATAGTGTGTCTTTATTCAAGTAGGAAGTGTTATCTTCAACCATAACATCGATCTAGAAGTTACTTATCAGGTTAGCTATGTCACTCTTTTTCTCCTTCTAACCCTCATTCATCTACTTACCATCTTAAGATGGATGCACTGCTTATGACTCTTAGGATTTACTTTATTCACTTGTAGATCTAAACATCTTATTGGAGCATAATATCATAATCAAAAAGACCAGAATTGGATCAAATAGGAGATAGTAGAAAAAGTAGCTGATAAAGAGACAAGGTATTCAAGGAAGAGTTTCTGCTGTGTTAAAAGCAGTGCAAACGCAAGAAATGGCAATTAAGCAAGAAACGCAGCAGATGAAAATAAGGACTTACTAGATTTTCTAACACTAGATTAGGATCTTTATGCATATCTACTTTCATACAGACATTCTTAAACCTACTAAAACCGCAACTCCAAAATCTTAACCTTTAAATTACCCTAATCTTGTCTATTAAGTAGCAGTTATAAGATTTATCAGTAAGCATCAGATGGTAATAGTAAAGTCTATATACAACAATGAAGTTTTTTCTTAGAGTTTGGGATTGAACCCTTACTCAAGGGCTTATTATGGAAGCATAAGATACTCATTGGGATAGTTTTAGTAGATTTATAGAACTAAAATCTAAAGCTTGATCTAAATTTTCTTTTGTCTTTTACACTACAATCAGAATTATAAGCATCTAAGTTGAAGGCATATGAAGCATAAGATTACTTATAAGTAAGTTGGAACTGGATGCTTATAGCTTGATTAATTTTCATACTTTCTTTTTTCATCTAAATTAAGGTCTAAGTTTGATTCTTCTTCATTTTACGTTTCTTCATTTTCTTCTTCCTAAACTTATTCCTCTTAATCTTGCTCTTCTCCACTCTCTTCCTCCTATTGTTCCTATTGTTCCTCTTGCTCCTCATTTTCTTATTCTTCTACCTCTTATACAATTGAAGCGAGTCTAATAAGACCTGACTAGCTACATTTACACCTGTAATAGTTAGTTAGTTGAGCTTTTTCAATAGAGCATGAAGTTCCATTATCTCACTTATATTCGTTGATATCTCACATTTGGCATACTACGTTTGAAGATGTCTAAGTTTGGGTATAGTTCAGAACATACTCAACTTAGATGTTCACTTTCTTCAGACTATCCTTCTTGATATAGAATCCTTCTTACGTCTTTTCAGATATTTAGTATACTTCAAGACTTAAATAATTGATATAGCTCAAATCATCCATCTCACATGGATTGTTTCTTCAAATAGTAAAGATTACAACAAAGCTTCCTTAGAGATCATTAGAGTAGCTTAGTACTTAGGCAGAGAAATTCCAATACTATCATTACTTCTCCTTTAGAGTTTCAACAGTTTAGATCATAAAAAAGAAAAGACTCTAGTCTCATAGCTCTATTTCTTAAGTAGGGATTTCCTTCTCCTTTGTATAGGATAGAAGAATTACTTGCAAGATTTATCAAATTTAGACTTTAGAAGTTTGATAGGTTAAAGTATGATCGTTTGTATAGTTAAAGGTACTTCTTCTAGTTATTAGACTAGCTTATACTTCTTGTTCGATGTTAAGCTTTATATAGTAGAACTGTTTAATGATCTGCATAAGCTAAGACATCTAATTTTAGGATATCTGGTACTTTGTTTACTAGTTAAGACATTGGTAGATGCTGTCTATATAGTTCTGCAGGTTTTCAGATGTTACGTTTAGTCTTACTTCATAGTAGCTTGAAACTGGTATTGTTATCTATTCTTGGTTCTCTATTTTTTAGGATAGATATCATAAGAACTGTTTCATATCTAGAGGAGAAAGATTAGGAGCACTGGTACTTATTTGAATAGCTAAGTCATGCATAAAATTCTAAGAAATATAGAGTTTTGGAAAAGAGATCATCATTCTTTAGTTCTTTTAAAAAAATAGATTGAAGATGATTAACGCATCCTTTATAGGTATTCAGAAAATATAATAATTTATTCTCTGAAGAAGGATACAAATTTAGCTTTAATTTTATCAGCTACTTAGTCTTTAACAATTAATCCTAGTATTGAGGTCAAGCCAATCTAAAATCTTGTCGATGAAACTAAGACTCCTATTTAAATAAAATAAGTAAATAGAAAATTAAATGAAAGGAAGAAGTAAAAATATAAAATAAATTTGAATCTTAGTTGAAACAAATCTTCAAGTTATACTCCCTTATAGCAATAATAACAACATATAATCATCATGTAATAAAGCTATAATTCAATAATATCATATCTAGGGATATTATAACTCATTTCAATCTTAAATAATAGCTAAGACAAGAGATTAAGAAAGAAAGTTTAATCTAATTCAAAACTTAATAATAAAGAAATAGAATAGCAACTTAATTATTTACTAATTTAATATATAAACATTTGAAAAAGGTTTAGAACTATTAGAGAAACAAATTTCAAAGAATAATTCCAATATATAATATAAAATTTAATACTACCTATATTTAAAACTGTGGAAATATAAGAGCTATAGTAGTTTAATTAAGTGAGCATGTTTAAGTTCGATTCACTACTATACTTAATATAATTTAATTCAAGAAATCATTATTTATTTTTTATATAAAATTGGCTGGATCATAGAATTGGGTATGATACAGAGGTTGCAACTCCGCATTGTCCACCCGAGGAACTTGAGTCGGTTTTCTTCCATCTAATGTATCCATTCTCTCCTCACCATGTATTCCATGAGTTCTTGATTCTCCAGTAGTCTTGTCCATTTTTAGTTCCGTAACCGATAAGTGCTATATCGTGATCAAGTGAAGTTTTAGCAATATACATCATAAACGCCACCAGAGTAGTAAGACCAACTTGAAGCATCAACTGCAACTGATACAACACGTCCATTGACTGCCTTTTTCAAAGCAACTTCATTAGTGGGAACATCTACAAAGCTTTGCTACGGTAATATCCTTGGATGAGATCATATTTGTATGATCCGTCTTAACCAGTGTATGAAAATCTGATTCAGTTTCTTCACTATTCTATTGCCAATATTGGAAGGCAGAGTCCATCCATCCATCATTGCATTCTTGGTTGCAAAATGAATTAGAACAGTCAATTAGTTCTTATTCAGAGAAAGATACCAATTGTCCAGTTTTTATGAAGTAAGCTCCTTCCCAACTTCCTACAGCAATGAAAGTACAGCAGCTTTTGCATTGGTTTTAATCTTTGACAGATGTTAAAGCTTCCTTCAATTCCCAATCAAGAGAATCATCATACATTTTATACATATTCATATATGTAGTTTTATGCCCTGTTTAAATATCCTTGTATCCTAAGCAAGTCTTTCTGAATTCTTCGTTAATTCAATTCAGTGAAATGGTTAACAGCTAATCTTGTGATCATATTTCTCTAGTTCTAGACTTTAATCCAATAATAGTTGTCATGGAAAATATTGTATCTTTGCTATATCTCTTAGAAAGAATTATAAGTCTTGTTGGATTTCTTATGCGAAGGCTTGGAATTCAATCTATGATTTTTCAGCACTATCATGAGAACTTCAATTTTCCCATCAAAGCTCTTCCGTTATTTGGTGTTGCAAACATCACCAAAGCGACTAAGTCTTGCATACGAAAGCGAATAATGCAATAATTGTCTTAGCTGAGGTTATTTTAATTTATTAAATTAGAGATTTTTCTCTTGAATAGCCTATTTTAAAGTAAAATTAAGTATTAAAATTTAATAATCTAAGTGTTAAATTCTCTTACTGATGTCTAATATTTTAATGGTTAATAATTAAATCCTTTTAACTATTTATTTCCTTCATTCATTTATAAGTTTTTGCTTCTAGTCCACTCTTCTATGAGTTGAGAACAAGGTAAAGAGTATTATTTATTTAATAGTTAGAGTAAAATTATATAGCTTTTATATGAAAAAGAGTGATAGATTATTCTTAAATTAATAGTGTTAATAGAAATTAAAAGTTTAGGCTTAGAAATGCTTTCCAGCTTTTTATATGTAAGAAGCTATTTAAATAAGAAAATTCTTCTAATAGTCTGTTATTGGTTATAGATCTTGTTTGTATATATCAGCATGAATATTTCTAAAGCTGCAGTTATAAAAAGTAGGTGAGTACCTTACTCTTTAAATTTATGTTATTATATGGAGCAAGAAATGAGTGAATATCAAAATATTTAGTAAAAATATATCTATATTCAGAGTCTAGTTTATATAGTTACATCAGCTGCTTAAATTCCCTTATTTAACTAAAAATACTCAATTTTCTGAGCTTATTTAAAATGCTTAAGTATCAAAAAATTCCTTAGAATGGACTGAGATGCTCCAATATTAGAGCATTTAAGAAGAAATATCTCAGCAATAAAAGAACTGATTATGAGTTTAGCTAAAAGTAAATAAATTTTTAAAACAGGTAGCTCAAGTAATGAGTTTCTTAGTTTATGAATGTTAAAAGAAATAAATCAGTTAAGAATTATGAAACAGGAAAGACGCTTTAGAAGTTTATGATATTTTTCCATCTATGGCCTGAGAATAGACTTATGTTTAAAAATCTTAGATATAGAGTAAAGACAGACGTACGTTTAGATAAAAAGGAGATAAATCCACCAAATCATAAAGACTAGTAAGCGCAATAGCATTTAAAGGATTATTTCTTTATAAAAGAAAAATTAAATTTCAAGAGGGAAAGAGACTGAAGGGTGAAGTGACCATTGAACCTAGATTACCTTAAACAATCATTAAGTGTAATTCTAGGTTATTTTAAGTCTTCAATAGCTTTTAAAAAAGCAAGAAAATAGTCATTTTTTATTAATATACTTGTTTAATCCATAAATCCATTTAGTTAAATAGAGCTACTTCTAGTCTGGATTATACAAAAAGATAGATAATCTAAGCTAACTAGTAAGAGGCAAATTCTATCAACCTCAGCTATCTGGAATTGAATTCCAATAATTTTTACATGATACTACATTATGTTATTTGCTACTTGATTATTTTACCTATTTGAACAGCTTTACAAAAGTGAATATTATGATTTATACCAATTAAAATATACTTATTTTCTCTATAGTTACTAGTGTATAAGGTTTTAGAATTTAAAATAAAGTATTAATAACTTGTTTATTTCATACTATAAGATTTTTAAAGACTTATAGCATATCTTATTCAAAATCTGTGAGTTTACTAACTCTCCAGCAGCATTATAATTATTCTCTAAAACTTGATTTTGCCAAAATCTTATATTAATATTGCTCTTTTTCTTCTAAGCTTTTTCGCCAGTCTCTAGCAATAAAATAATATAGTAAATAAGATTGGTTATTTAAATCTGCTACTTCATTAGAAAGATTTTCTCTAAGGGTAAAAGTATTCTCTACTAAAGAGATTATGCTGCTTTATTTTCTTGGAAGAGACAGTTTGTCTTATTTATTTCCAAATCTAATTTTTTTTTATTTTTTAGGTGCTTAAACAGGATAGATTACTCAGATTACTTTAAACTACTTTTTCTTAGTATAAAGACTTTTCTGTAACTAACAATTTTCAGAGTCTCACTTTAACATCATTACTTGGAGTTATTTCTACTGTTGGTCAAACAAAAAAATCAAGAAAATGTTCCACTTAAGTTCTTTGATAAGTATGCTTTAAAGTTATTCATTCAATGTTAACACTTAATAATGGAAAAACTGTTAAAAAATCTCTTAAAAGATTCATTTTCTTGATTGAAACTTTTCAGAGTCCTAAGGATATTACGAAAGCAACTAGAATAGCTTCTTTATTAGAGTAATGATCTCCATATCTAACTTATACTTCAGTATTAAAGCTCTTAATGATTTCTTCGTTTCTTGAGCTATTTAACTAAATTACTTGCACTATAATCTTTAGCAATCGCGGTATTTTCTTTAAACTGTACTTTTAGGAAGCTTGCCTCTCTTTTTAATTTCACTATTTTGAATAGATATTTTTATATTGGGAGAGTAAATTCGTTGCTGTCTTTCGTTAATAAAATATAAAACTGTTCCATATTTCTTTTTTTCCCTGATTTTCCATTCATCTCCTCTATTATTATATTTTTTCCTTTATCTCTCCAATTATACTTTCATACCAATTTCGCTTGCTCATTTGAACTTACTTTCAGCATTTTAAAAGCATTACTTCTTACCTATATCTCTTAGACAAGAAAACGAGCTTTAATTTTATAAAGATGTAGCGCTATTTGCTTGCCTATCTCTTTCATTCTCTTATTCTAGGGGAACAAAATTATCTTTTGCCAAAACTTATTTCTTAGGTATGTTTCTCAAATCTGCTAAATTTTTCTTTTTCGGCTTTTTTGTGCAAGGAAAAGTCCATTATGAAGTCATAAACTTTTTTCAATCTTATGCTTCTTATTATTCCGTTTCTATCTAGCTTATATTACCAACTTTTGCTTCTAATTTTCTTTATTTTTATTATTATAGTGCTTAAACTTTATTGGCTTGCTTTTTTTAATTAAATTCTTGAGAGCTACTCCAACTAGACTAGTTTTGATTACTTCTTTCGTTAAGAGTGGAATATGAATACTTTTTGATGAATCTCTAAATTTAGTTTTGCTTATTCATGTTTTGATTTAGATCCTCCAAATTTCCTATAAAAGACTGATCTGAATCTTTAAATCTTTCAGTATAGACTGTTCCGTCAGCAGTAGTAATCATCGCAAATTTATCGCATCTTTAAATGCTAGAAGTTTTAATTATCAGTACCCTCAAAGCTTTTCTATTCCTCTTTGCTTTTAAGTTTTTGCTAGGATCCTTTCTCCTAGTAACTCATCCATAACGAACACGTCTAACCTTATTTACCCAAGGAAAGCTTCTTTTTCTTACCCTCTAACCCAAAATTCTCCTAATTTCTTCTTATAGATATGCGTTGTTGACATTAATCTGTATCTTTCTTTCACGTTTTTAATTATAAAATACCTACAATTTAAATTTTAGTGAAGGTTTAATTAAATTAATAACTTATTAAAAATTCCTTACTAGCTATATGCTAAATATGAACTATAAATTAAAGGTAATTTAATTATTAAACGTTTACATTATGTTAATAAACTAATGAAGTAATGAAGCATTTCTAATAAACATATATTTAAAAGCATAGATATCAGTTAATAGATATTATATTTCTATAAATTATAAAATTAATAAATCTGAACATTTTTAAAAGGAAAACTAACTCTTCTAGTCAAAATCATAAATATCAACTGCTATCTCATTATTTCAACAAAATGAGACATAAAGTATATTGATGCTACTTTTAAGAGATAAATATACAAAGTTGAAATTTTTTATAATATAATAATTTTTCTATTCAAGGAAGTTAGATTAGTTTTGAGAATATTTATCTATAATGCGCTAATTATACAATAAATTCTGCATTATATAATTGGATAAATTTTTATTATTTAAGTGAATTTCATATCCCTTTAAATGTATAATTGATAAGACTCTATCATCTTTGAAAAATTTATCTTCTGATCATTTTTCAAGCAAGTCACTAAGAAATTAATAGCTCTTTTATCTAATTTTAATTAAAATTAAACATTTATCTTTTGATTTTATTTTATTCAACTATATGAATGTGCTTTTCATATAAATAATAGCAGATTAAAATTACTAAATATAATTACTCTTATTTAAATTTAGTTTTTTAACCTATTTTTAAATAGATAATTTGTAATGCTTGATTTGTAAAATCTCTTAGATTTTCATTTTAATAACTTAAAATATCTCTATTATAAGAGATTATATCACTTATTATTTTAATTAAATACATATTAAAAATTAGATTTTGCTATATGTATCTAGCTTCCTTTTAAAGCTATATTATATTTAATTAAATTAGTTATTATTATATCATATCCTTTCAAAAAAGAGTAAGAAGCTTGTTTAGTTTCTAAGTAACAAATTTCTAAAATATCCCTAATCTCTTACTTTGTAAGCACTTAATTAAGTTATTTATCTCACGTGCTTATTTTATTGCTATTCATTAATCTCAGAATTTTACCTTTACCTACTCTTATAGCAATTATCAGATATTTTGCTCCTGTTTATCTTTTTAATTTCTAGATTTAAAAGTATTGGTGAATACTTATCATCTACCACTCTATTTCTAACTCTTCCTTTTATCTTCTTAGTAATTTTATCTTCAATATCTTATTGTCAATAAATTAAAATCTGATTAGCTACTTAAAGTTGATAATTCTATCTCTGTTCTTAAGATTTATTTTTCCTCTTAATATCATTATTGCTATCTAATTAAATGTAGAAGCTCATTTATTAACTAGCTTACATTTAGATAAAAACACTAGAACTGTTCTGATCATAATAGCCATATCCTAATCATACGCCTGCCACTATTTCTTACTTACATATAATCCTTCAGATGCTTATTTCTATTTAACTATCTAACATATAAATACCTAGCTTGACTATACATAATCATACAATTATTGGGTAATAAATTAAACCTAACTTATTTGAATATCATAAGGCTATTTAGTAGATAACTAGTCGCAACCAGAGTTAAGTTAAACTAAAATACTAAATATTAAAAATGCCAGGTAAATAAACAAACTAGGTATCATACACTTCTAATTTTAATTAAAAAAACTTAAAAGTCTTTCAACATTTATAATAATTCATTTGGCCTTCTATCCTCTAGCTGTCACATAAATTTTTTCTTAGTGAGACTGTCATTTAAAGATTTTATTGTTTAAATCTCATTCATGCTATTTACTTTTGTAAATAATCTAGAATTCTATTATTAAAGAAAGTACTTTGAATGCTTTGATTACTTATCCATTACTTTAATAAATTCTGAATAGAAGCTTACAAATAATTTTTTATTTTTGATCTACTTGCAAGAATATTTGGCTATTTATTATTTTCTACTAAATATTATATTCACTTACACATATTTAATTTACAAATTTTTCCTTTTTCATTCTTTTTACTCTCCTTATCAAAATTCCTAATTTTCATTAGGAATTTATTCATATTTTTCCTGGAAATTATAAGAGTAAAAACTTTTTTTAAACCTTCCAATTCTTAATATTGGATGTTAATTTACTTTGAGACTTTAACTTATTCAATCTAGTTTGATTTCTTTTTATTTTAAGCAATATTTACTATATTATACTCCTTTGTAGGAGTTAAACCAAATTCTTATATTTTATCTTCTATTTTAATTTATTATTGGCTCTTGATAATTAACTTTTACTACCTATTTACTTTTCTTTCTGCTTCTAATCTCGCATTTAAATTCCTTTAATAAAGTCTTCTTTGATGCAATTATCCTAGCTATTCTTTAATTAATTTTTATTATTCTAGATTAGTTTATTTTAAATGTTTCTTTGCTAAGATTCAAGTTTTCTCATTCTGTGTTAGTAGTTTCTAAAACTAGGACAGTTTTTGTAGTATTTTCATTAGCTTTAACTTAAGGAGTGGTTAAGTTTGGTGTTAAGATATGCTCTAATATTATAAAGGGGTTTTTTAAGATTTCTGAGTAATAATTGATTTCTTATGGATCTATTAATGTTTGATTATTAAAGTAGTATGAGAAGATATGTTTAAGGATTTCCTTCTAAGATAAGAAGAAAGGAATTCTTGAATTAACTAAAGTTATACAGAGAATCTCATTTACAGTTGGTCTTTAGTCAGGATTTTAACTAAATAAAGGCACACTAAGAACTAAATTTCTTATCTATGTTACTATGGTAAAAGGTTATACTTGCATTTGATTACCTTGATGGGGATTTATCTATGATGATTTGTGGAAATTTGGTTCTAAATATGATTTAAAAGGTTTAGGTAGAAAATCTAATGAATGGGAATGTAAGGTAATAGTAATAGATAATTGGTAGTTAATTTGAAGTTTGAAGCATATGAAAAATAAGATAGGTTTAAATAAAGCAGAAAGAATTAAAATTAGAAGCTAAGTAAAATAATAGATAGTTAGTAACTTAAACATGTTTTGCATCTATTATTACATTTCCAGAATATACTAATAAAGATTTAGAAAAGCTTAATTTAAATTATAATTAACTTAATCTTGCAACTTCAAACACATTTTTCTCATAGCAGCATAGATCTTTACTCAATTTAAGCTATAAAATTCATAAACTTTTGTGATTGTTTTTAAAAATATGACTAGCTACGAACTATAAGGTAAAACTAAGAAAAAATAAAAAAGAAAAGTAAATTGAAGTAATTTAATAAGTGCTAATATCATTTGGTAATTAAGACAGCTTATTCTTTTTAATATGCTTCGTCATTTCTTTAAAAAAGAATGGATTAGTAAAAGAGATGATTAAGCACTAAATAAAAGCTTAATTAAAAGCTAATAAAGTATATAAATTTAATAGATAGTAAAATTAAACCTAAAATAATCCTTAATATTAAAATAATCCTTAGTGTTGAGAGGCACACAAATATATTTCCATTTTTCTTAAACAACAAGATAGATTTATTATAAGTAAAGAACTTCTATTTTATTTCTAAAAATTAAAAGAAAGCCCATATATAAAAAGTCTTTAGTGCTAAAATAATAATCTTAATAGGTTTTTTAATAACTATCTGATTAAATAGTTTGAAATATGCTTCAAATATTAAATAGAGATATGAATAAAGAAAGCATATCTATTTATACTTTTAGTTATAGTTATATAATCTCAAACTTATTTAATAACTAAAGCTATTAATTCACTAATCCCTTCATAGTTAACTATAATCCTTTTATTTATAATACTGACTAACTTTCTTTTTATGCTTTAGAGTATAAAATGCAGGAGTAATATAGCTTCTTATTCATTAAATTGGAAAATAAAGGATTATTTATTAGTATTAATAGATGTAAATTGTCTATCTAACTTGTTAGCCTAAGAGTAACTTAGAGCTTCATTCTTTAATACTCTTCTCTATTTTTAGTCTAACTTAAGCAAGTCTAAAAAGGCTTACTTCACTTCTTGAAGCATTAATTTTTACTTGATATTGAAATAAGTTTTTGTATAGTTATTGCATTTTCTATCCTTCATCATTTGGTTGATTTTATTCATTTACTTAGACTAAATGTATCTTGCTTCACTCTACAACTAAGCCTCTTAATCTCAAGCCCTGTCTTTGTAAAATATCAAAAATTTCTAAAATACCTTCAGTATTACTAACTCTCAACAGATCTTCTTTATTTTACATCCATGAACTAACTAACTCCTTTCTTGAACTACCAGTTTTCAGACTTTTTTCCCTTTCAGCCTAATTTATAATTATTAAGCTTTTATACCTTATCATTTCTTCTTTAATACTCTAATAATTTGAGCACTTTCTGTTCATTTTTAGGAATTTGCTGATGCTTTTGCTTTTGAACTTAGTTCAGAAACTTGAATATTTCTAGCTAAATCTAAGAAATTAAGTAGCTGATGTAGCTATATCAATTAGACTGTGTTTATTGATAAGTTTTTATTTAGCTTTTTGATATTCACGCATTTCTTGCTCATCAGAAGCTTAAATTAAAAGAGTAAGGCATTCACTTATATCTCATAACTGTAGCTTTATTGTCATGCTGATGTATACCAACAACAGACTATTAGAAGGATTTTCCCATTTAAATTCTTTCTTACACATTACCTGAACTGGAAAAAATATCTTAGCCTAACCTCTTAATTGCTATTTACACTATCAATTCTAGAATAATCTAACACTCTTTTCCATACCAAAGCTATATAATTTTTCCTTTAACTAAAAAGATTATACCCTTTACCCTGTAATCAACAAAGAATGAAAAATGAATGAAGTAATAAGCAAGCTAAAAGGATTAAAACCTTAAACTAGTAAAGTATTAGACATAAATAAGTGTATTTAATGCTTAGATTATTAAACTTAACTTTATTTTACTTTCTAGTTAGCCAATTAATAATACCTAATTTAATAAATTCAATGCCTTCTACCAAGCTAATTAGTAAATTATTGCCTGTCCTAAACAGTTTAGTCGCTTTAGTAATGTTTGCAGCAAAAAATAACGGAAGAGCTTTGATGGGAAAATTTTAGTTTCAAGAAAGTGCTGAAGAATCATAGATTTAATTCCAAGCCTTCGATAAGAAATCCAACAAGACTTATAGTTCTTTCTAAGAGATATAGCAAAGCTACAATATTTTCCATTATTGCTATTACTGGATTAAAATCTAGAACTAGAGAAACATGATCACAAGATTCGCTGTTAACCACTTCACTGATTTGACTAACGAAGAATTCTGAAAGACTTGCTTAGGATACAAGGATACTTAAACAGGGTATAGAACTAAATATATGAATATGAATAAAATGCTGATGATTCTCTTGATTGGGAATTGAAGGGAGCTTTAACATCTGTCAAAGATTAAAACCAATTCATAAGCTGCTGTGCTTTCAGTGCTGTAGAAGTTGGGAAGGAGCTTAGTATGATATCAATTTAGTGGCTAATCTGCTTTAGCTCCTTCTATTAAATCTCTAGGATAGAGTTATTTTATAATTTTATTTTTAAATTTCACATCAAAATTGCATAACTTTCAGTTATCAAAAAATCCCTTCCTCAAGTACTGGTACTTAAGCCAGTTGATTTAATTTTAAAAATTAAGAGGAAATATTATCCTTTATCTAAAAGAGGAAATTCAACTTCATAAGGAATTTTGCTAATTTTAGAACTGCTAATATAGCTCTAGAAGGTTAAGATAAAAGACTGATATAAACTTTAAGACTAATCATCTTTGTTTTAGTTTCTCGATTTCAATTTAAATTATATTAATTATTAAATTAGATTAACAATCTAGTCTACTTGCTATGCTTTATTAGCTTCTATAATATAGTTTTATTGATTAAGGTATTAATAAAATTATTTTAGCACTTAATTCTAAATTTAGTTCACTCTTCTATAAATTTTTTAAATATTTAGATTTTTTTAATTTAGATAATTATTTTTTCCAATCATAGATTTCATTGCATTCAAATAGCGGGTTCTCTTAAATTCCAATTTTGATAATAGTAAAAGAAAAATGTAAAGCTTAAGAAGTATATAAGCAAATAAAGTGAAACATTAATAAACTTGATTTTCTCTTAAATTATAATAAATTAGTTATTTTACTCTTATAGTTAATAACTGCTTGCTCTTATATATCCAGGATATTTAATTAATTTAATTTAATTTATCTTTATTTTATAATAATTTAAGTTAATTAATGACCATTAAAGACTTGCTTATATCCTTCAATAGAGATACTATATTAACTAGATCATAATAATTTTAACTTTAAAATAATAATAAATAGTTATTTAAATAGATTTTCATCCAGAGTAGTCACTTATAATAAAATGAATTTTACCCCTAAAATTAGTTAAGTTTTATTATTAGTTTAGTTATTATTTTAATTTTATTTAATACACACATTGCTCATTATATTTCTTTTAACCATCTAAAAGTTGTAAATAATATTTTTGCACTTGGTCATATAAAAATGTTTAGATAGTGAGAATTCTGAAATAATATTTTTATTATATGGTATAATAGTTTTAATTTTGTATATGCTCTTAATTCTATTTAATATAGCATTTATTTCTCTTAAGCTTTTTGAATTTAAGTTTTAATAATCCTTAAACAGCTAACTGTATGTCTACTTTTTATTTAATATTAGATAAATTAATTATTAATGAAAACTAGTTTACTAAAGAATTTTATATTTATTTATATGCTTAGATAGCATAAGGGACTTAACCTTGATATTATTATTTTAGTAACTCTTAAATTTATAAGTAAATACTTTATAATTTTAACTTTATTTAGCATATACTAATAGATATTAAAACAAATCTATAAATAGCTATTCGTTGTAAACACTTTACCTTATGATATTCAATTATTATTTCCTTTATGTACTATTTACCTAAACTAATTATTTTATTATTATAAGTGCCTTTCATATATTATTCAGTCTATCCTTGCAATTTCACTATAAACTTTCATTTTCTTGGCTCTAATTATATTATTTAAACTAAATTACTATTATACCATAAATTAACTCAATTTTAGATGCATAAATCAAATATTCAATAACACTAATTTAAAATATGTGTATAGTTCTTAGAAATTACAAATGCTTTTATTGCCAAATCATCTTTTTGATGCAATAGATTTATTAATTTAACTTACCTATTTATCATGCTTTATTTCCTAATACTTGGCTATACTAATTTTAATTTTATTTTTATGCTTAAAACTAATATTTTAGTTAATATTCTTAAATACTATATCTTATTGCTATTCCTAAATAAACTCGTAAAGAAGATTAAATTATTTCATTTATTTTACTTTTCAAACAAGTATAAACAGTCTAACTTTGATATTCTAATATATAATTTATATATATAAAATTATAAGAAATCATCTACCAAAAACTAACACCAAATCTAACCATAAAACTCTCTAATCGAAATATACTCCCTAGAAGCGGGGAAAAAAAATCCAACAATCACTTCTAGACTTTATTTAACCATTAGATTCTCTAACTTTTACTGTACAATAATTATAAAACGAAAATAATGGTTAAAAACGGAAATAAGCATTAAAACCTTGATGGTCCGAGGTAATTAAAAACTGGAAAAACGGAGCAAAAAATAGTAGAAATTAATAAACCATACAATTCTAATCTTAATAATGGTCCTATAATAATAGAAGAACAAAATTTAAATTCTTTTTCGGATCGGAAAAAAATTGTCAATTTTTAAAATTCCAAAAATGCTAAAAATGCTTAAAAATAGGACATAACTCGAAATATTGTAAAACAAGATGTTTTTATTGTTAAAAGATTGGACACATCTTTAGAAGATGCTGGTATTTTCAGAAGAAGCAAGAATCTAATAATTGAAAGATATGAAATAATATGACAAAATTATACTGTTCTCCAGAAGGAAGACTTTACAAGAAAAAATTATTCGGTGGAGATTAATTACTATTGGATATAGTAAATGCTCAAAAAAGAAGGACGAGGAAGATGTTGAGACCTAATTGAGATTGAAGAAAAATTCCTAAGATCAAGAAAGGTTAAATCTGTACAACACGATATGCAATAGAAGAAGCAATCTTTTAAGAATACCTGAACGATTCATTTACATCTTAAAACTCCTAAACTAATTAGTGGTAAACCAAATAAAAGTGAAGTCACTTTAATAAATTATGTTATGTTATGTTAAAATTTTAAATATAAAGAATTTCAAGTCTTAGGAATGTAAAATTATTTATAGCATGCTTTTTACTTAAATTTGCAAAATATCTCATGACTATGACTTTGAAGAAACGTTCCTTTGAGTAAAAAATGAAACATAAGTTAGATATATCTAGATTTCTTTTCTGTTTTTAGCTCTAAATTGTTTAAAGTTAAAATATTTTGCTTTTGTATTTTTGATTTGAAGGTAAAAATAGAAAAGAAGTGTTTATAAGTAATATTAATATAATAGCCCATATTAAATATTTTCTAAGATAACTATTACTTTATGATTTAAAGTAATTTAGTTTTTCATTTATCTAAATTAAATCTTTTTATATATTATCACTTTCAAGTTTTCTATTTGGTAGAACTAATTTTTATTTAATTAATAATTAATTTCTTAAGTTATCTAGAATTTGTATAAAGAGAGATATATTTTAAGGGAAATTAATTATCAGCTTAAGATTTATTGGCAATGCTTTAATATTAACTTCTAAATATAGAAATGCTTTATAATTTAATAGCAGCTTTCTTAAGCATTAATACTATATTTCTTTTACTAAAGAAGAAAATTAAAAAGTCTAAATTAAAAGATTTTTATTAATTAAGAAATAACTTAGTTAAGCAGAGCAAGTATACACCTTTCTTTTGCTTTAAAGTATGATTGATAATTTATTTTTAATTGGCTAAATTTTAAGTTCATAGTTCAAAGTTAGATTTATGAAGACAGTAGGAGTTAGATTTATCTTTCCTCAGTAAAGTAAATAAATGTATTGAGTGCCTTATTAAAGGTTTAGCATTTGATTTGAGCAATATTAGCTTAATTATATAGATAATTTATTATTAAAGCACTTAAGTATTTATTTATTAATACTTTAAGTCTTCTTTCTATAATTTTGCATCCTACTAAATTTAATAATTACTAAAGTCACTATCAATTATACAGAACTTGAAGCAAGAAGAAAATAACTATAAATTAAATAACTGGAAATAAATAAAAATATTAGCATCTAAATTTAAAATTAGCAAGTTTTTATTTATTTCTTATAATAGAGCTAGTAGCTATAAGGTTCATATTTGTTATGCTTTTATATTTTGCTTTAATAGAGAGAAATATAAAATATCATTATAACCATCTATTTAAAAATCTAATATTTTATAGGATATAAAGTTTATCTATTTTCCTTTATGAGATTTATTTTTAATGTAGAACTTAGTATAATTATAACATTTTTCTTTAAGAAAAATAGATTGCTAAAGTTTTAAAATGCTGCTTTATTTCTCTTTCTACATTTTTTTCTAAGTAAAGCGCAATTAAATTTTAATTTATTTCTCTTGCTGCAGCAATATATTTCTAAGTTTATTAACTAAATTTTCTTTTCTTTATAAAAGCTTTCATTTTACTGAGATGTATTCTAAATCAGGTATTTAAATCCTTACGTTTTTCTTTTTTATCATTTTATTCACCTAATTGTAAAGATCTATTATTTGTTGAAATTAAAAAAAATACTAAATAGAGTAATCATCGTTTATAAGCGTTGAAAGATTTTTATTAAATTAATAAAAAGTTATTAATAATAGTACTGTTCTTTAGTCTAATGTAAATTCTTTATTTATATAAGCATAAATTTTAATTTTATATATAAATTCATTTGCTTCCTTGTATTTCCAAACTTTCCTCTTCTAAATTTCCTATCACGTTTTTAGGTATATCAAATAAGGTAACTCAACCTTGCTTGAGGACAAGTATTTTATCATATCCTTGAATTTTATGAATTCTATGCGCTATAGTTAGAACTGCTCGATCTTAGAATTTCTCTTTTATTAGTTACTGTATAAATTAATCTGCTTTCTAATAAATTGAAGCTGTTGCTTCATCCATTTACCAATATTTTGCTTCATCTGAAATATAATAAATTACCTTAATATTGCTCATCCTATACAAATTAGCTGCCTTTCTCCTACACTTATGTTTTGTCCTTACTCCTGTATTTATTTATCGAGTACTTTACATTCCATTACATCTTTACCACTTTCTTTTTTATCCTCTTTTTCACTTGATAGATTATCATTTTAACTTTAAAACTTTTCCAATATATTAATTTATGCAAGTACTAATAATTGTTTAATCATCATAATCATCAAAGGGATCTAAATTCATTCTCAGATTTCCGGCAAATAGTTCGGAGCCTTGAGGAATAACACTTAACTATTTCTTAGTGAATGTAAAGATATGTCTTATATATTCATTCCGTAAATAATAATTTTTCCATTTTCTACTTCTACTATTCTAAATAATCATAAGCAAATGGATGACTTTCCGATCCAGTTCTGCTTGCTATTCCTATTTCCTAATGAGCCTAAACTATGAAATAAACTAAATTAAGTATATTAGAAAGCTAAGGTATATAATCCAATTATACGTTTCTATACTCAATTTTCCCTTAGCTAATTTAACCATTTTCAGTTTCTTTATCTGAACGAACTGATTTCTCTATATCAGCTTAAGCATAATAATGACATCTTTCTATACTTATCATTAAATTTCTGTTTCTGCTATCTGTTAAACTGACTTAATCATCGATTCAGGTAATGGATAAGCATATGCAACAATGAGAAGCTAAATTCAGCTGGCTTTATTATTAATAAATCTATATAATTTATAGGTATAAGTTTTATAATCCTGCTAAGCTTAATTTCATAGCTTAGTACTTAACATATAGAATTTCATCCAAAACTTTGTTAATTCAGGTTAAAAAATTAAATTTTGTCTTGTTATTGCTTAAAATCAGGTCCTAGCAGAATTGCTTCTTAAGAGATCATCAATTTTATTATTCCTTTACCCAACATAAAAGAGGGAAGAATTTCGCTTTGTATACAAAAAATGAGAGATTCTCGAAGGACATTATTAGCTTGATTGAAGAAGTAATTGAAGGGGAATATGTCTGAAATCTTTGCTGGTAAGAAAATAGTTATTAAGATTAGGTTAACTCATTTCTAAGCTTTTAAAAATGAGAAAATTATCTACTAGTCTAAGCACGTTTTGGTTCATGAAATAGGTCTTATTATGTTCTATAAGATTGATGAGTAATTTATTAGCTGATCATACTTATTGAAACTACTTCACCTTTCAATCTAACTATTAAAATTTTTATTCAAGACCATCTCTGAGTTTAAGGTTTCTTTGCTCGTTTTTTGCAGTACGAACTGGTTTATTTACTTTTTCGAACTTTAAAAAATGATTATAATAATAATCATTTTATTTCTATCTGAAAGTTCTAAAACATCTTTAAATACTAATTTTGGAGTTACTAATAGATTAATTTAAACTCTCCTACATATTACTCTTCGACCTTGACTACTCTTTTCGCTTTTATTTCCTGTTTTCGACAAATTATCTCAATTTCATTTCCTTAGTAAACTGCTCTTTAATCTTTTTCTTTAATTTTTTTTAACTTTTTTAGTACTTTTTATCAAGTATTTACTATTGTAGTTTAGTTAATATGCTTTGAATATTTTTCTAGATACTAAAGTTTCTTTCAAAGTGCTTTGTCAATTCCTTATTGCTTTATTTTTTGGAGTATTATCTTATATAGATAAACGAGAAATTTAATATTTAGGTTTTTCTTATTTGATTTTGTATTCTTTAGCCAAATCCTACTATTTATTTCTTTTTTGTTATCATTTTTAATCTAAGACACTTGCCTTCTTTCTATGAAGCCCTGATTTCTAGGATGCTTCTCTCAAGCTAATAGAGAAACTGATTTATTCCCTAAGCTCTTATATTCATTTGGCGTTGCTTTAATTCCTTTTTATTTTAATATCTTAGTAGGTTTTTTAAAACTTAAGTAAGTTTTTCTGCTTAATTATAATATTTGCTAATTAGAGTTTTAATAATTTTCTAAATTTGACTAGGATTTGCAAGTTCTTTAAATTAGAAATTTTTTAGTAGCTTGGCTTTATATCCTTTGTCTAATTTACTTTTACTATTTTTTGCTTTTACTCATATCTTGATCATTCTTACTTTTTAACTTAGTTTATCACTTTACTTTAATTAGTATCTTTGATAAAGTCTAAAGATTGAAAATGTGGATAAATTGAAAGGAGATAAAAATTTATCTTCAAGATGTTTCTACTTGCTTTAAGCATTTTGGTTACCTATCTATTATTATCCTTTTAAGTTTAACTTCTTTTGGACTCGTTAATTTCAAGTAAACTTTAAAGGCATTCAGTTAGTTATTTCTTCAAGGATACCAAGGTTTAATTGCCTTATTTCTTGTTTTACCTTACTAATTTTCAGTTATTTTTACTTATTTACTGTATCTTAGTTTAGTTTTCATTATTGGAAAATCTGTTGTGTATATTTAAATTTATCTACTCTATAAGTTTATCAGAAGTATATCTTTCCAATGTTTTAAATATTCACCTGAAGATAAAAGAAGCAGTAGATATATTTTAAGTTTTTTAAAAATAACCTGTTTAAAATTCTGCCTCTTGATTGCTATTTTTCATCTTAAGTAGATATGAAAAAAATTATTCAATTTAGATTCCTTGATTAATAAAGCTTACTTTTACTTTATTGGTTATTAATACTTTAAATTACTTTCTTGATTAAGATTTAGACTAATCTAAATATCTTTGATTCTTTGAATCATTTCAGAAATGTCGAATGAATTACCTTTGCTCCATTGAGCCCTTCTTCTTAATTTGGAGCTGCTATTTCGAGCTATTATTAAGTTTCGTTCATTTTTATTTCTCAGCTAGAATAATGATAAATTTTTTTACCTATACGGAGCTATAAATATTATAATACTTTAATTATTCTTAATAAATATGAGGTGATAAGCAGATTTTCATAGTTGAAATGGATTTTAGCTAATAAGTAGGAAATTAAGAAGAATTTTGCAGTTCTCTGGAAATTAACCCTGGTATTATACATTAAGAGTAATAGAATTTTTAATGGTTAACTATAATCATTTTTTAAGGTGTTTGAATTTCTTTATACGAGCTTTTTAATATCTTGTTATTTTACTTTCCTCACCTAAGAGAACAGCAATATATTCAACATGCTAACTTAAGATCTAATTTTTCATATATTCATTAAAATTAGAACAATCTAATGTTTCAATCTTTCCATGCACTATAAAAAATTCCCTTTGCACTTATTATGTTTGCTAGTTGCTTTAAAAATTTTTGTTTTTTATTTTGTTACTCATACTTATCCAATGTTAGTGACTCTTAATCTATTCTTAAAGTTTTAATTTCTATTCTAAGTACGAATAATACTTCGGATTAAAGAGGTTCTATTACAAGTCTATTTTTTGAGGATAAGTCAAAATTAATATGCTATCTTGCGTTTTCTTTTAAACTCTATTTCAATATAGCAAGCATTAAGCACTAAATGTAGTTCTCCAGTCCTTCTAGGTTTTTCAACTAGTTTCAGGAAATATCATCTTTCTGTCAACTCTAAGAGATCAGCATTTCAAAAAACTTGTTAAACTTAGTTAAGACTAACTACTAGCTTTCCTAGTTATTTGTAGTTGATAAGTGAGAAGTCTTGGATGCGGTTATAACTTAAGTTAAGATTCTGTAATGATTAGAAATATTTGTTAATTTTCTTTGATATTCTGTCACGCGTATTAATTTAGTTATCTACTAGAGGCTATTATAGGTATCATCTAGCTATTATACTAAATTTTTATTTAAGCTTACTAATTTTCCGATATTTTCCTAAAATTCATCGTATCCCTTGACTATGTAACAAAATATTATTTATATAGTAATATTTTAGAGGGAAAATTCTTCCATTTTATATATTAATTTTAATAGTAATTATTCTTCTATTTATTAAGTATTAAGTTAATAAAATAATACTATTAATATCTAAGTATCTCTTAAGCTAAAATTTAGTTTCATTTAATTTTTAGTTTATTCAAAAAATAAAATGCAAGCATCTTAATGTAAAGCTTGCGAAAAAGGCTTCAACTAAGAGCTTAAAAAGCCTAGAAGATGTGATTGTGGATGTATCATCTGTGAAAAATGTTTGAAAGGTTTCTACAATATCCTATAAAAGTTCATATGCAACAATCACAACATTATCACTGATAGACCAATTGAAGAATTGGAAATACTAAATTTACATCTTTAAGAGGAGTCCAAATAAAGTTAATTGAGTATATGTTAGTAGCATAATGAGATTCTATCATTGTATTGTCTGCGTGACAATGCATTAATATGTGAAAAATGTTAATAGGATTCTCATAAGAATCATCAATGTGTTAGACAAGAGGAGATCGTTCCTACTATGTAAGTTCGTATGGAAATGACTTTGAGTGCTATAAAGGAGAGGTTGAAGCAATATTCTTCTGTTTTGGGTCAATGATAAAAGTAGTTGGCTGAGGATTATAAGTTAAATAGAAAATATATAATGTAGATCTATGATAAAATCAAGAGAAGTTTAGAGTAAGCTTGTGAGGAGGTGGTGATAAGAGTATAGGACTAAGGTGAATAGTGTAGATAGGAAATGGATTAAAATAATCTATTTGAAAGACTAAAGAGTATTGGACTAATGTAATAGGTTACTATATAGTAATGTGAGATAAAGAAGGTGGAGATAGAGAGATTGGAGGTATAGTTGTAAGAGAAGTGAATAAAGGATGAGTAAAAATACTCTTAGTATAAGGCTATTCTTAGTTTAAAGAATATGGAAGTTTAGGTCTTTGAGAAAATTATGAAGGAGATTCAGCCACTATAGGAGTTGCGAGTTAGAGAATAGAAATAATCTTTTTAGAGAACTATATAGCATTTATGAAAGGAGTTATAGTTGTATGTTAAATCATATGAGAGTGTAAAAAAGGAAAGTGAAGAATAAATTTAAAAGTTGCTTTAGGTTATAAGAGATAAGGATATGATGTTGACTGACTAGAGGGAATAAATATCTCGTAACTAGAAAGTAATAGAGGATCAATAATTATAAATAAAGAGTTTGATCTAGTAGTAGAATGCTATCTTATAGTAAAAGGATTTCGAGTTATAAGGATATAAAGATAAGTTAGAGGAATAGTCTAAGAGTTTGAGTGAGTAAATAAAAAGTTTATCGAATGAGGGTGTTTAATATAAATTGCGAATAAGTGAGTTGTTTTAGACTATTCAAGAGAAGGATTAGAGGAATATATCTTAATAGTAGTAGTATGAAAAGCAAGATTTAT
>CAMPDV010006053.1:0-23392 GCA_946699065.1 Loxodes magnus | reverse complement strand
TTTTGAAGTGAGAAATTAAAATTTGACTACCAGAGTGAGTTAACAATGTATGAAAAATAGTTGAGTATTTTTAAAGTAAAAAAAAGAATTGTTTTTGATATGTTTTGAAGTGAGAAATTAAAATTTGACTACCAGAGTGAGTTAACAATGTATGAAAAATAGTTGAGTAATTTTTAAAGTAAAAAAAAAACATTGTTTTTGATATGTTTTGAAGTGAGAAATTAAAATTTGACTACCAGAGTGAGTTAACAAAGTATGAAAAATAGTTGAGTAATATTTAAAGTAAAAAAAAGAATTGTTTTTGATATGTTTTGAAGTGAGAAATTAAAATTTGACTACCAGAGTGAGTTAACAATGTATGAAAAATAGTTGAGTAATTTTAAAGTAAAAAAAAACATTGTTTTTGATATGTTTTGAAGTGAGAAATTAAAATTTGACTACCAGAGTGAGTTAACAATGTATGAAAAATAGTTGAGTAATTTTTAAAGTAAAAAAAAACATTGTTTTTGATATGTTTTGAAGTGAGAAAATGTAATTTTAATACCAGAGTGAGTTAACAATGTATGAAAAATAGTTGAGTAATTTTTAAAGTAAAAAAAAACATTGTTTTTGATATGTTTTGAAGTGAGAAAATGTAATTTTATTACCAGAGTGAGTTAACAATGTATGAAAAATAGTTGAGTAATTTTTAAAGTAAAAAAAAGAATTGTTTTTGATATGTTTTGAAGTGAGAAATTAAAATTTGACTACCAGAGTGAGTTAACAATGTATGAAAAATAGTTGAGTAATTTTTTAAAGTAAAAAAAAAACATTGTTTTTGATATGTTTTGAAGTGAGAAATTAAAATTTGACTACCAGAGTGAGTTAACAATGTATGAAAAATAGTTGAGTATTTTTAAAGTAAAAAAAAACATTGTTTTTTGATATGTTTTGAAGTGAGAAAATGTAATTTTATTACCAGAGTGAGTTAACAATGTATGAAAAATAGTTGAGTAATTTTTAAAGTAAAAAAAAAAACATTGTTTTTGATATGTTTTGAAGTGAGAAAATGTAATTTTAATACCAGAGTGAGTTAACAAAGTATGAAAAATAGTTGAGTAATATTTAAAGTAAAAAAAAGAATTGTTTTTGATATGTTTTGAAGTGAGAAATTAAAATTTGACTACCAGAGTGAGTTAACAATGTATGAAAAATAGTTGAGTAATTTTTAAAGTAAAAAAAAAACATTGTTTTTGATATGTTTTGAAGTGAGAAATTAAAATTTGACTACCAGAGTGAGTTAACAATGTATGAAAAATAGTTGAGTAATTTTTAAAGTAAAAAAAAACATTGTTTTTGATATGTTTTGAAGTGAGAAAATGTAATTTGACTACCAGAGTGAGTTAACAATGTATGAAAAATAGTTGAGTAATTTTTAAAGTAAAAAAAAAACATTGTTTTTGATATGTTTTGAAGTGAGAAAATGTAATTTTATTACCAGAGTGAGTTAACAAAGTATGAAAAATAGTTGTGTAATTTTTAAAGTAAAAAAAAGAATTGTTTTTGATATGTTTTGAAGTGAGAAAATGTAATTTTATTACCAGAGTGAGTTAACAATGTATGAAAAATAGTTGAGTAATTTTTAAAGTAAAAAAAAACATTGTTTTTGATATGTTTTGAAGTGAGAAAATGTAATTTTAATACCAGAGTGAGTTAACAATGTATGAAAAATAGTTGAGTAATTTTTAAAGTAAAAAAAAACATTGTTTTTGATATGTTTTGAAGTGAGAAATTAAAATTTGACTACCAGAGTGAGTTAACAATGTATGAAAAATAGTTGAGTAATTTTTAAAGTAAAAAAAAAACATTGTTTTTGATATGTTTTGAAGTGAGAAAATGTAATTTTATTACCAGAGTGAGTTAACAAAGTATGAAAAATAGTTGAGTAATATTTAAAGTAAAAAAAAAGAATTGTTTTTTGATATGTTTTGAAGTGAGAAAATGTAATTTTATTACCAGAGTGAGTTAACAAAGTATGAAAAATAGTTGAGTAATTTTTAAAGTAAAAAAAAACATTGTTTTTGATATGTTTTGAAGTGAGAAAATGTAATTTTATTACCAGAGTGAGTTAACAAAGTATGAAAAATAGTTGTGTAATTTTTAAAGTAAAAAAAGAATTGTTTTTGATATGTTTTGAAGTGAGAAATTAAAATTTGACTACCAGAGTGAGTTTAACAATGTATGAAAAATAGTTGAGTAATTTTTAAAGTAAAAAAAAACATTGTTTTTGATATGTTTTGAAGTGAGAAAATGTAATTTTGGACTACCAGAGTGAGTTAACAATGTATGAAAAATAGTTGAGTAATTTTTAAAGTAAAAAAAAACATTGTTTTTTGATATGTTTTGAAGTGAGAATACGAAATTTGACTACCAGAGTGAGTTAACAAAGTATGAAAAATAGTTGAGTAATTTTTAAAGTAAAAAAAAACATTGTTTTTGATATGTTTTGAAGTGAGAAATTAAAATTTGACTACCAGAGTGAGTTAACAATGTATGAAAAATAGTTGAGTAATTTTTAAAGTAAAAAAAAACATTGTTTTTGATATGTTTTGAAGTGAGAAAATGTAATTTTATTACCAGAGTGAGTTAACAATGTATGAAAAAATAGTTGTGTAATTTTTAAAGTAAAAAAAGAATTGTTTTTGATATGTTTTGAAGTGAGAAATTAAAATTTGACTACCAGAGTGAGTTAACAATGTATGAAAAATAGTTGAGTAATTTTTAAAGTAAAAAAAAGAATTGTTTTTGATATGTTTTGAAGTGAGAAATTAAAATTTGACTACCAGAGTGAGTTAACAATGTATGAAAAATAGTTGAGTAATTTTTAAAGTAAAAAAAAACATTGTTTTTGATATGTTTTGAAGTGAGAAATTAAAATTTGACTACCAGAGTGAGTTAACAATGTATGAAAAATAGTTGAGTAATTTTTAAAGTAAAAAAAAAGAATTGTTTTTTGATATGTTTTGAAGTGAGAAAATGTAATTTTATTACCAGAGTGAGTTAACAAAGTATGAAAAATAGTTGAGTAATTTTTAAAGTAAAAAAAAGAATTGTTTTTGATATGTTTTGAAGTGAGAAATTAAAATTTGACTACCAGAGTGAGTTAAACAATGTATGAAAAATAGTTGAGTAATTTTTAAAGTAAAAAAAAACATTGTTTTTGATATGTTTTGAAGTGAGAAATTAAAATTTGACTACCAGAGTGAGTTAACAATGTATGAAAAATAGTTGAGTAATTTTTAAAGTAAAAAAAAACATTGTTTTTTGATATGTTTTGAAGTGAGAAAATGTAATTTTATTACCAGAGTGAGTTAACAAAGTATGAAAAATAGTTGTGTAATTTTTAAAGTAAAAAAAAGAATTGTTTTTGATATGTTTTGAAGTGAGAAATTAAAAATTTGACTACCAGAGGAGTTAACAATGTATGAAAAATAGTTGAGTAATTTTTAAAGTAAAAAAAAGAATTGTTTTTGATATGTTTTGAAGTGAGAAATTAAAATTTGACTACCAGATGTGAGTTAACAATGTATGAAAAATAGTTGAGTAATTTTTAAAGTAAAAAAAAACATTGTTTTTGATATGTTTTGAAGTGAGAAATTAAAATTTGACTACCAGAGTGAGTTAACAATGTATGAAAAATAGTTGAGTAATTTTTAAAGTAAAAAAAAACATTGTTTTTGATATGTTTTGAAGTGAGAAAATGTAATTTTATTACCAGAGTGAGTTAACAAAGTATGAAAAATAGTTGAGTAATTTTTAAAGTAAAAAAAAACATTGTTTTTGATATGTTTTGAAGTGAGAATACGAAATTTGACTACCAGAGTGAGTTAACAAAGTATGAAAAATAGTTGAGTAATTTTTAAAGTAAAAAAAAAAACATTGTTTTTGATATGTTTTGAAGTGAGAAATTAAAATTTGACTACCAGAGTGAGTTAACAATGTATGAAAAATAGTTGAGTAATTTTTAAAGTAAAAAAAAAACATTGTTTTTGATATGTTTTGAAGTGAGAAATTAAAATTTGACTACCAGAGTGAGTTAACAATGTATGAAAAAATAGTTGAGTAATTTTTAAAGTAAAAAAAAAACATTGTTTTTGATATGTTTTGAAGTGAGAAAATGTAATTTTATTACCAGAGTGAGTTAACAATGTATGAAAAATAGTTGAGTAATTTTTAAAGTAAAAAAAGAATTGTTTTTGATATGTTTTGAAGTGAGAAATTAAAATTTGACTACCAGAGTGAGTTAACAATGTATGAAAAATAGTTGAGTAATTTTTAAAGTAAAAAAAAACATTGTTTTTGATATGTTTTGAAGTGAGAAATTAAAATTTGACTACCAGAGTGAGTTAACAAAGTATGAAAAATAGTTGAGTAATATTTAAAGTAAAAAAAAGAATTGTTTTTGATATGTTTTGAAGTGAGAAATTAAAATTTGACTACCAGAGTGAGTTAACAATGTATGAAAAATAGTTGAGTAATTTTTAAAGTAAAAAAAAACATTGTTTTTGATATGTTTTGAAGTGAGAAATTAAAATTTGACTACCAGAGTGAGTTAACAATGTATGAAAAATAGTTGAGTAATTTTTAAAGTAAAAAAAAAACATTGTTTTTGATATGTTTTGAAGTGAGAAAATGTAATTTTAATACCAGAGTGAGTTAACAATGTATGAAAAATAGTTGAGTAATTTTTAAAGTAAAAAAAAACATTGTTTTTGATATGTTTTGAAGTGAGAAAATGTAATTTTATTACCAGAGTGAGTTAACAATGTATGAAAAATAGTTGAGTAATTTTTAAAGTAAAAAAAAAGAATTGTTTTTGATATGTTTTGAAGTGAGAAATTAAAATTTGACTACCAGAGTGAGTTAACAATGTATGAAAAATAGTTGAGTAATTTTTAAAGTAAAAAAAAACATTGTTTTTGATATGTTTTGAAGTGAGAAATTAAAATTTGACTACCAGAGTGAGTTAACAATGTATGAAAAATAGTTGAGTAATTTTTAAAGTAAAAAAAAACATTGTTTTTGATATGTTTTGAAGTGAGGAAAATGTAATTTTATTACCAGAGTGAGTTAACAATGTATGAAAAATAGTTGAGTAATTTTTAAAGTAAAAAAAAAACATTGTTTTTGATATGTTTTGAAGTGAGAAAATGTAATTTTAATACCAGAGTGAGTTAACAAAGTATGAAAAATAGTTGAGTAATATTTAAAGTAAAAAAAAAGAATTGTTTTTGATATGTTTTGAAGTGAGAAATTAAAATTTGACTACCAGAGTGAGTTAACAATGTATGAAAAATAGTTGAGTAATTTTTAAAGTAAAAAAAAACATTGTTTTTGATATGTTTTGAAGTGAGAAATTAAAATTTGACTACCAGAGTGAGTTAACAATGTATGAAAAATAGTTGAGTAATTTTTAAAGTAAAAAAAAAACATTGTTTTTGATATGTTTTGAAGTGAGAAAATGTAATTTGACTACCAGAGTGAGTTAACAATGTATGAAAAATAGTTGAGTAATTTTTAAAGTAAAAAAAAACATTGTTTTTGATATGTTTTGAAGTGAGAAAATGTAATTTTATTACCAGAGTGAGTTAACAATGTATGAAAAATAGTTGAGTAATTTTTAAAGTAAAAAAAAAACATTGTTTTTGATATGTTTTGAAGTGAGAAATACGAAATTTGACTACCAGAGTGAGTTAACAATGTATGAAAAATAGTTGAGTAATTTTTAAAGTAAAAAAAAACATTGTTTTTGATATGTTTTGAAGTGAGAAATTAAAATTTGACTACCAGAGTGAGTTAACAATGTATGAAAAATAGTTGAGTAATTTTTAAAGTAAAAAAAAAACATTGTTTTTGATATGTTTTGAAGTGAGAAAATGTAATTTTATTACCAGAGTGAGTTAACAATGTATGAAAAATAGTTGAGTAATTTTTAAAGTAAAAAAAAACATTGTTTTTGATATGTTTTGAAGTGAGAAAATGTAATTTTAATACCAGAGTGAGTTAACAAAGTATGAAAAATAGTTGAGTAATATTTAAAGTAAAAAAAAGAATTGTTTTTGATATGTTTTGAAGTGAGAAATTAAAATTTGACTACCAGAGTGAGTTAACAATGTATGAAAAATAGTTGAGTAATTTTTAAAGTAAAAAAAAACATTGTTTTTGATATGTTTTGAAGTGAGAAATTAAAATTTGACTACCAGAGTGAGTTAACAATGTATGAAAAATAGTTGAGTAATTTTTAAAGTAAAAAAAAACATTGTTTTTGATATGTTTTGAAGTGAGAAAATGTAATTTGACTACCAGAGTGAGTTAACAATGTATGAAAAATAGTTGAGTAATTTTTAAAGTAAAAAAAAACATTGTTTTTGATATGTTTTGAAGTGAGAAAATGTAATTTTATTACCAGAGTGAGTTAACAATGTATGAAAAATAGTTGAGTAATTTTTAAAGTAAAAAAAAACATTGTTTTTGATATGTTTTGAAGTGAGAATACGAAATTTGACTACCAGAGTGAGTTAACAAAGTATGAAAAATAGTTGAGTAATTTTTAAAGTAAAAAAAAACATTGTTTTTGATATGTTTTGAAGTGAGAAATTAAAATTTGACTACCAGAGTGAGTTAACAATGTATGAAAAATAGTTGAGTAATTTTTAAAGTAAAAAAAAAACATTGTTTTTGATATGTTTTGAAGTGAGAAAATGTAATTTTATTACCAGAGTGAGTTAACAAAGTATGAAAAATAGTTGTGTAATTTTTAAAGTAAAAAAAAGAATTGTTTTTGATATGTTTTGAAGTGAGAAATTAAAATTTGACTACCAGAGTGAGTTAACAATGTATGAAAAATAGTTGAGTAATTTTTAAAGTAAAAAAAAGAATTGTTTTTGATATGTTTTGAAGTGAGAAATTAAAATTTGACTACCAGAGTGAGTTAACAATGTATGAAAAATAGTTGAGTAATTTTTAAAGTAAAAAAAAACATTGTTTTTGATATGTTTTGAAGTGAGAAATTAAAATTTGACTACCAGAGTGAGTTAACAATGTATGAAAAATAGTTGAGTAATTTTTAAAGTAAAAAAAAACATTGTTTTTGATATGTTTTGAAGTGAGAAAATGTAATTTGACTACCAGAGTGAGTTAACAATGTATGAAAAATAGTTGAGTAATTTTTAAAGTAAAAAAAACATTGTTTTTGATATGTTTTGAAGTGAGAAATTAAAATTTGACTACCAGAGTGAGTTAACAATGTATGAAAAATAGTTGAGTAATTTTTAAAGTAAAAAAAAGAATTGTTTTTGATATGTTTTGAAGTGAGAAATTAAAATTTGACTACCAGAGTGAGTTAACAATGTATGAAAAATAGTTGAGTAATTTTTAAAGTAAAAAAAAACATTGTTTTTGATATGTTTTGAAGTGAGAAATTAAAATTTGACTACCAGAGTGAGTTAACAATGTATGAAAAATAGTTGAGTAATTTTTAAAGTAAAAAAAAACATTGTTTTTGATATGTTTTGAAGTGAGAAAATGTAATTTGACTACCAGAGTGAGTTAACAATGTATGAAAAATAGTTGAGTAATTTTTAAAGTAAAAAAAAACATTGTTTTTGATATGTTTTGAAGTGAGAAAATGTAATTTTATTACCAGAGTGAGTTAACAATGTATGAAAAATAGTTGAGTAATTTTTAAAGTAAAAAAAAACATTGTTTTTGATATGTTTTGAAGTGAGAATACGAAATTTGACTACCAGAGTGAGTTAACAAAGTATGAAAAATAGTTGAGTAATTTTTAAAGTAAAAAAAAACATTGTTTTTGATATGTTTTGAAGTGAGAAATTAAAATTTGACTACCAGAGTGAGTTAACAATGTATGAAAAATAGTTGAGTAATTTTTAAAGTAAAAAAAAACATTGTTTTTGATATGTTTTGAAGTGAGAAAATGTAATTTTATTACCAGAGTGAGTTAACAAAGTATGAAAAATAGTTGTGTAATTTTTAAAGTAAAAAAAAGAATTGTTTTTGATATGTTTTGAAGTGAGAAATTAAAATTTGACTACCAGAGTGAGTTAACAATGTATGAAAAATAGTTGAGTAATTTTTAAAGTAAAAAAAAGAATTGTTTTTGATATGTTTTGAAGTGAGAAATTAAAATTTGACTACCAGAGTGAGTTAACAATGTATGAAAAATAGTTGAGTAATTTTTAAAGTAAAAAAAAAACATTGTTTTTGATATGTTTTGAAGTGAGAAATTAAAATTTGACTACCAGAGTGAGTTAACAATGTATGAAAAATAGTTGAGTAATTTTTAAAGTAAAAAAAAGAATTGTTTTTGATATGTTTTGAAGTGAGAAAATGTAATTTTAATACCAGAGTGAGTTAACAAAGTATGAAAAATAGTTGAGTAATATTTAAAGTAAAAAAAAGAATTGTTTTTGATATGTTTTGAAGTGAGAAATTAAAATTTGACTACCAGAGTGAGTTAACAATGTATGAAAAATAGTTGAGTAATTTTTAAAGTAAAAAAAAGAATTGTTTTTGATATGTTTTGAAGTGAGAAATTAAAATTTGACTACCAGAGTGAGTTAACAATGTATGAAAAATAGTTGAGTAATTTTTAAAGTAAAAAAAAACATTGTTTTTGATATGTTTTGAAGTGAGAAAATGTAATTTTATTACCAGAGTGAGTTAACAATGTATGAAAAATAGTTGAGTAATTTTTAAAGTAAAAAAAAACATTGTTTTTGATATGTTTTGAAGTGAGAAATTAAAATTTGACTACCAGAGTGAGTTAACAATGTATGAAAAATAGTTGAGTAATTTTTAAAGTAAAAAAAAACATTGTTTTTGATATGTTTTGAAGTGAGAAATTAAAATTTGACTACCAGAGTGAGTTAACAATGTATGAAAAATAGTTGAGTAATTTTTAAAGTAAAAAAAAACATTGTTTTTGATATGTTTTGAAGTGAGAAATTAAAATTTGACTACCAGAGTGAGTTAACAATGTATGAAAAATAGTTGAGTAATTTTTAAAGTAAAAAAAAACATTGTTTTTGATATGTTTTGAAGTGAGAAAATGTAATTTTATTACCAGAGTGAGTTAACAAAGTATGAAAAATAGTTGAGTAATTTTTAAAGTAAAAAAAAACATTGTTTTTGATATGTTTTGAAGTGAGAAAATGTAATTTTATTACCAGAGTGAGTTAACAATGTATGAAAAATAGTTGAGTAATTTTTAAAGTAAAAAAAAAACATTGTTTTTGATATGTTTTGAAGTGAGAAATTAAAATTTGACTACCAGAGTGAGTTAACAATGTATGAAAAATAGTTGAGTAATTTTTAAAGTAAAAAAAAACATTGTTTTTGATATGTTTTGAAGTGAGAAAATGTAATTTGACTACCAGAGTGAGTTAACAATGTATGAAAAATAGTTGAGTAATTTTTAAAGTAAAAAAAAACATTGTTTTTGATATGTTTTGAAGTGAGAAATTAAAATTTGACTACCAGAGTGAGTTAACAATGTATGAAAAATAGTTGAGTAATTTTTAAAGTAAAAAAAAACATTGTTTTTGATATGTTTTGAAGTGAGAATACGAAATTTGACTACCAGAGTGAGTTAACAATGTATGAAAAATAGTTGAGTAATTTTTAAAGTAAAAAAAAGAATTGTTTTTGATATGTTTTGAAGTGAGAAATTAAAATTTGACTACCAGAGTGAGTTAACAATGTATGAAAAATAGTTGAGTAATTTTTAAAGTAAAAAAAAACATTGTTTTTGATATGTTTTGAAGTGAGAAATTAAAATTTGACTACCAGAGTGAGTTAACAATGTATGAAAAATAGTTGAGTAATTTTTAAAGTAAAAAAAAACATTGTTTTTGATATGTTTTGAAGTGAGAAATTAAAATTTGACTACCAGAGTGAGTTAACAATGTATGAAAAATAGTTGAGTAATTTTTAAAGTAAAAAAAAGAATTGTTTTTGATATGTTTTGAAGTGAGAAAATGTAATTTTATTACCAGAGTGAGTTAACAAAGTATGAAAAATAGTTGAGTAATTTTTAAAGTAAAAAAAAACATTGTTTTTGATATGTTTTGAAGTGAGAAAATGTAATTTGACTACCAGAGTGAGTTAACAATGTATGAAAAATAGTTGAGTAATTTTTAAAGTAAAAAAAAACATTGTTTTTGATATGTTTTGAAGTGAGAATACGAAATTTGACTACCAGAGTGAGTTAACAATGTATGAAAAATAGTTGAGTAATTTTTAAAGTAAAAAAAAACATTGTTTTTGATATGTTTTGAAGTGAGAAATTAAAATTTGACTACCAGAGTGAGTTAACAATGTATGAAAAATAGTTGAGTAATTTTTAAAGTAAAAAAAAACATTGTTTTTGATATGTTTTGAAGTGAGAAAATGTAATTTGACTACCAGAGTGAGTTAACAAAGTATGAAAAATAGTTGAGTAATTTTTAAAGTAAAAAAAAACATTGTTTTTGATATGTTTTGAAGTGAGAAATTAAAATTTGACTACCAGAGTGAGTTAACAATGTATGAAAAATAGTTGAGTAATTTTTAAAGTAAAAAAAAACATTGTTTTTGATATGTTTTGAAGTGAGAAATTAAAATTTGACTACCAGAGTGAGTTAACAATGTATGAAAAATAGTTGAGTAATTTTTAAAGTAAAAAAAAACATTGTTTTTGATATGTTTTGAAGTGAGAAAATGTAATTTGACTACCAGAGTGAGTTAACAATGTATGAAAAATAGTTGAGTAATTTTTAAAGTAAAAAAAGAATTGTTTTTGATATGTTTTGAAGTGAGAAAATGTAATTTTATTACCAGAGTGAGTTAACAAAGTATGAAAAATAGTTGAGTAATTTTTAAAGTAAAAAAAAACATTGTTTTTGATATGTTTTGAAGTGAGAAATTAAAATTTGACTACCAGAGTGAGTTAACAATGTATGAAAAATAGTTGAGTAATTTTTAAAGTAAAAAAAAACATTGTTTTTGATATGTTTTGAAGTGAGAAATTAAAATTTGACTACCAGAGTGAGTTAACAATGTATGAAAAATAGTTGAGTAATTTTTAAAGTAAAAAAAAACATTGTTTTTGATATGTTTTGAAGTGAGAAATTAAAATTTGACTACCAGAGTGAGTTAACAATGTATGAAAAATAGTTGAGTAATTTTTAAAGTAAAAAAAAACATTGTTTTTGATATGTTTTGAAGTGAGAAAATGTAATTTGACTACCAGAGTGAGTTAACAATGTATGAAAAATAGTTGAGTAATTTTTAAAGTAAAAAAAAACATTGTTTTTGATATGTTTTGAAGTGAGAAAATGTAATTTGACTACCAGAGTGAGTTAACAATGTATGAAAAATAGTTGAGTAATTTTTAAAGTAAAAAAAAAACATTGTTTTTGATATGTTTTGAAGTGAGAAATTAAAATTTGACTACCAGAGTGAGTTAACAATGTATGAAAAATAGTTGAGTAATTTTTAAAGTAAAAAAAAACATTGTTTTTGATATGTTTTGAAGTGAGAAATTAAAATTTGACTACCAGAGTGAGTTAACAATGTATGAAAAATAGTTGAGTAATTTTTAAAGTAAAAAAAAACATTGTTTTTGATATGTTTTGAAGTGAGAAATTAAAATTTGACTACCAGAGTGAGTTAACAATGTATGAAAAATAGTTGAGTAATTTTTAAAGTAAAAAAAAACATTGTTTTTGATATGTTTTGAAGTGAGAAATTAAAATTTGACTACCAGAGTGAGTTAACAATGTATGAAAAATAGTTGAGTAATTTTTAAAGTAAAAAAAAACATTGTTTTTGATATGTTTTGAAGTGAGAAAATGTAATTTGACTACCAGAGTGAGTTAACAATGTATGAAAAATAGTTGAGTAATTTTTAAAGTAAAAAAAAACATTGTTTTTGATATGTTTTGAAGTGAGAATACGAAATTTGACTACCAGAGTGAGTTAACAATGTATGAAAAATAGTTGAGTAATTTTTAAAGTAAAAAAAAACATTGTTTTTGATATGTTTTCAACTATTTTTCATACATTGTTAACTCACTCTGGTAGTCAAATTTTAATTTCTCACTTCAAAACATATCAAAAACAATGTTTTTTTTTACTTTAAAAATTACTCAACTATTTTTCATACATTGTTAACTCACTCTGGTAGTCAAATTTCGTATTCTCACTTCAAAACATATCAAAAACAATGTTTTTTTTTACTTTAAAAATTACTCAACTATTTTTCATACATTGTTAACTCACTCTGGTAATAAAATTACATTTTCTCACTTCAAAACATATCAAAAACAATGTTTTTTTTTACTTTAAAAATTACTCAACTATTTTTCATACATTGTTAACTCACTCTGGTAATAAAATTACATTTTCTCACTTCAAAACATATCAAAAACAATGTTTTTTTTTACTTTAAAAATTACTCAACTATTTTTCATACTTTGTTAACTCACTCTGGTAGTCAAATTTTAATTTCTCACTTCAAAACATATCAAAAACAATGTTTTTTTTTACTTTAAAAATTACTCAACTATTTTTCATACTTTGTTAACTCACTCTGGTATTAAAATTACATTTTCTCACTTCAAAACATATCAAAAACAATGTTTTTTTTTACTTTAAAAATTACTCAACTATTTTTCATACATTGTTAACTCACTCTGGTAGTCAAATTACATTTTCTCACTTCAAAACATATCAAAAACAATGTTTTTTTTTACTTTAAAAATTACTCAACTATTTTTCATACATTGTTAACTCACTCTGGTAGTCAAATTTTAATTTCTCACTTCAAAACATATCAAAAACAATGTTTTTTTTTACTTTAAAAATTACTCAACTATTTTTCATACATTGTTAACTCACTCTGGTAGTCAAATTTTAATTTCTCACTTCAAAACATATCAAAAACAATGTTTTTTTTTACTTTAAAAATTACTCAACTATTTTTCATACATTGTTAACTCACTCTGGTAGTCAAATTTCGTATTCTCACTTCAAAACATATCAAAAACAATGTTTTTTTTTACTTTAAAAATTACTCAACTATTTTTCATACATTGTTAACTCACTCTGGTAATAAAATTACATTTTCTCACTTCAAAACATATCAAAAACAATGTTTTTTTTTACTTTAAAAATTACTCAACTATTTTTCATACATTGTTAACTCACTCTGGTAATAAAATTACATTTTCTCACTTCAAAACATATCAAAAACAATGTTTTTTTTTACTTTAAAAATTACTCAACTATTTTTCATACTTTGTTAACTCACTCTGGTAGTCAAATTTTAATTTCTCACTTCAAAACATATCAAAAACAATGTTTTTTTTTACTTTAAAAATTACTCAACTATTTTTCATACTTTGTTAACTCACTCTGGTATTAAAATTACATTTTCTCACTTCAAAACATATCAAAAACAATGTTTTTTTTTACTTTAAAAATTACTCAACTATTTTTCATACATTGTTAACTCACTCTGGTAGTCAAATTACATTTTCTCACTTCAAAACATATCAAAAACAATGTTTTTTTTTACTTTAAAAATTACTCAACTATTTTTCATACATTGTTAACTCACTCTGGTAGTCAAATTTTAATTTCTCACTTCAAAACATATCAAAAACAATGTTTTTTTTTACTTTAAAAATTACTCAACTATTTTTCATACATTGTTAACTCACTCTGGTAGTCAAATTTTAATTTCTCACTTCAAAACATATCAAAAACAATGTTTTTTTTTACTTTAAAAATTACTCAACTATTTTTCATACTTTGTTAACTCACTCTGGTAGTCAAATTTTAATTTCTCACTTCAAAACATATCAAAAACAATGTTTTTTTTTACTTTAAAAATTACTCAACTATTTTTCATACATTGTTAACTCACTCTGGTAGTCAAATTACATTTTCTCACTTCAAAACATATCAAAAACAATGTTTTTTTTTACTTTAAAAATTACTCAACTATTTTTCATACATTGTTAACTCACTCTGGTAGTCAAATTTTAATTTCTCACTTCAAAACATATCAAAAACAATGTTTTTTTTTACTTTAAAAATTACTCAACTATTTTTCATACATTGTTAACTCACTCTGGTAGTCAAATTTTAATTTCTCACTTCAAAACATATCAAAAACAATGTTTTTTTTTACTTTAAAAATTACTCAACTATTTTTCATACATTGTTAACTCACTCTGGTAGTCAAATTTTAATTTCTCACTTCAAAACATATCAAAAACAATTCTTTTTTTTACTTTAAAAATTACTCAACTATTTTTCATACTTTGTTAACTCACTCTGGTAATAAAATTACATTTTCTCACTTCAAAACATATCAAAAACAATGTTTTTTTTTACTTTAAAAATTACTCAACTATTTTTCATACATTGTTAACTCACTCTGGTAGTCAAATTTTAATTTCTCACTTCAAAACATATCAAAAACAATGTTTTTTTTTACTTTAAAAATTACTCAACTATTTTTCATACATTGTTAACTCACTCTGGTAATAAAATTTTAATTTCTCACTTCAAAACATATCAAAAACAATGTTTTTTTTTACTTTAAAAATTACTCAACTATTTTTCATACATTGTTAACTCACTCTGGTAGTCAAATTACATTTTCTCACTTCAAAACATATCAAAAACAATGTTTTTTTTACTTTAAATATTACTCAACTATTTTTCATACTTTGTTAACTCACTCTGGTAATAAAATTACATTTTCTCACTTCAAAACATATCAAAAACAATGTTTTTTTTTACTTTAAAAATTACTCAACTATTTTTCATACATTGTTAACTCACTCTGGTAGTCAAATTACATTTTCTCACTTCAAAACATATCAAAAACAATGTTTTTTTTTACTTTAAAAATTACTCAACTATTTTTCATACATTGTTAACTCACTCTGGTAGTCAAATTACATTTTCTCACTTCAAAACATATCAAAAACAATGTTTTTTTTTACTTTAAAAATTACTCAACTATTTTTCATACATTGTTAACTCACTCTGGTAGTCAAATTACATTTTCTCACTTCAAAACATATCAAAAACAATGTTTTTTTTACTTTAAATATTACTCAACTATTTTTCATACTTTGTTAACTCACTCTGGTAATAAAATTACATTTTCTCACTTCAAAACATATCAAAAACAATGTTTTTTTTTACTTTAAAAATTACTCAACTATTTTTCATACATTGTTAACTCACTATTGTATTAAAATTACATTTTCTCACTTCAAAACATATCAAAAACAATGTTTTTTTTTACTTTAAAAATTACTCAACTATTTTTCATACATTGTTAACTCACTCTGGTAATAAAATTACATTTTCTCACTTCAAAACATATCAAAAACAATGTTTTTTTTTACTTTAAAAATTACTCAACTATTTTTCATACATTGTTAACTCACTCTGGTAGTCAAATTACATTTTCTCACTTCAAAACATATCAAAAACAATGTTTTTTTTACTTTAAATATTACTCAACTATTTTTCATACTTTGTTAACTCACTCTGGTAATAAAATTACATTTTCTCACTTCAAAACATATCAAAAACAATGTTTTTTTTTACTTTAAAAATTACTCAACTATTTTTCATACATTGTTAACTCACTCTGGTAGTCAAATTACATTTTCTCACTTCAAAACATATCAAAAACAATGTTTTTTTTTACTTTAAAAATTACTCAACTATTTTTCATACATTGTTAACTCACTCTGGTAGTCAAATTTTAATTTCTCACTTCAAAACATATCAAAAACAATGTTTTTTTTTACTTTAAAAATTACTCAACTATTTTTCATACATTGTTAACTCACTCTGGTAGTCAAATTTTAATTTCTCACTTCAAAACATATCAAAAACAATGTTTTTTTTTACTTTAAAAATTACTCAACTATTTTTCATACATTGTTAACTCACTCTGGTAGTCAAATTTTAATTTCTCACTTCAAAACATATCAAAAACAATGTTTTTTTTTACTTTAAAAATTACTCAACTATTTTTCATACATTGTTAACTCACTCTGGTAGTCAAATTACATTTTCTCACTTCAAAACATATCAAAAACAATGTTTTTTTTTACTTTAAAAATTACTCAACTATTTTTCATACATTGTTAACTCACTCTGGTAGTCAAATTACATTTTCTCACTTCAAAACATATCAAAAACAATGTTTTTTTTTACTTTAAAAATTACTCAACTATTTTTCATACATTGTTAACTCACTCTGGTAGTCAAATTTTAATTTCTCACTTCAAAACATATCAAAAACAATGTTTTTTTTTACTTTAAAAATTACTCAACTATTTTTCATACATTGTTAACTCACTCTGGTAGTCAAATTACATTTTCTCACTTCAAAACATATCAAAAACAATGTTTTTTTTTACTTTAAAAATTACTCAACTATTTTTCATACATTGTTAACTCACTCTGGTAGTCAAATTACATTTTCTCACTTCAAAACATATCAAAAACAATGTTTTTTTTTACTTTAAAAATTACTCAACTATTTTTCATACATTGTTAACTCACTCTGGTAGTCAAATTACATTTTCTCACTTCAAAACATATCAAAAACAATGTTTTTTTTTACTTTAAAAATTACTCAACTATTTTTCATACATTGTTAACTCACTCTGGTAGTCAAATTACATTTTCTCACTTCAAAACATATCAAAAACAATGTTTTTTTTTACTTTAAAAATTACTCAACTATTTTTCATACATTGTTAACTCACTCTGGTAGTCAAATTACATTTTCTCACTTCAAAACATATCAAAAACAATGTTTTTTTTTACTTTAAAAATTACTCAACTATTTTTCATACATTGTTAACTCACTCTGGTAGTCAAATTTTAATTTCTCACTTCAAAACATATCAAAAACAATGTTTTTTTTTACTTTAAAAATTACTCAACTATTTTTCATACATTGTTAACTCACTCTGGTAGTCAAATTTTAATTTCTCACTTCAAAACATATCAAAAACAATGTTTTTTTTTACTTTAAAAATTACTCAACTATTTTTCATACATTGTTAACTCACTCTGGTAGTCAAATTTTAATTTCTCACTTCAAAACATATCAAAAACAATTCTTTTTTTTACTTTAAAAATTACTCAACTATTTTTCATACTTTGTTAACTCACTCTGGTAATAAAATTACATTTTCTCACTTCAAAACATATCAAAAACAATGTTTTTTTTTACTTTAAAAATTACTCAACTATTTTTCATACATTGTTAACTCACTCTGGTAGTCAAATTACATTTTCTCACTTCAAAACATATCAAAAACAATGTTTTTTTTTACTTTAAAAATTACTCAACTATTTTTCATACATTGTTAACTCACTCTGGTAGTCAAATTTTAATTTCTCACTTCAAAACATATCAAAAACAATGTTTTTTTTTACTTTAAAAATTACTCAACTATTTTTCATACATTGTTAACTCACTCTGGTAGTCAAATTTTAATTTCTCACTTCAAAACATATCAAAAACAATGTTTTTTTTTACTTTAAAAATTACTCAACTATTTTTCATACATTGTTAACTCACTCTGGTAGTCAAATTACATTTTCTCACTTCAAAACATATCAAAAACAATGTTTTTTTTTACTTTAAAAATTACTCAACTATTTTTCATACATTGTTAACTCACTCTGGTAGTCAAATTTTAATTTCTCACTTCAAAACATATCAAAAACAATGTTTTTTTTTACTTTAAAAATTACTCAACTATTTTTCATACATTGTTAACTCACTCTGGTAGTCAAATTTTAATTTCTCACTTCAAAACATATCAAAAACAATGTTTTTTTTTACTTTAAAAATTACTCAACTATTTTTCATACATTGTTAACTCACTCTGGTAGTCAAATTTTAATTTCTCACTTCAAAACATATCAAAAACAATGTTTTTTTTTACTTTAAAAATTACTCAACTATTTTTCATACATTGTTAACTCACTCTGGTAGTCAAATTTTAATTTCTCACTTCAAAACATATCAAAAACAATGTTTTTTTTTACTTTAAAAATTACTCAACTATTTTTCATACATTGTTAACTCACTCTGGTAGTCAAATTTTAATTTCTCACTTCAAAACATATCAAAAACAATGTTTTTTTTTACTTTAAAAATTACTCAACTATTTTTCATACATTGTTAACTCACTCTGGTAGTCAAATTTTAATTTCTCACTTCAAAACATATCAAAAACAATGTTTTTTTTTACTTTAAAAATTACTCAACTATTTTTCATACATTGTTAACTCACTCTGGTAGTCAAATTTTAATTTCTCACTTCAAAACATATCAAAAACAATGTTTTTTTTTACTTTAAAAATTACTCAACTATTTTTCATACATTGTTAACTCACTCTGGTAGTCAAATTTTAATTTCTCACTTCAAAACATATCAAAAACAATGTTTTTTTTTACTTTAAAAATTACTCAACTATTTTTCATACATTGTTAACTCACTCTGGTAGTCAAATTTTAATTTCTCACTTCAAAACATATCAAAAACAATGTTTTTTTTTACTTTAAAAATTACTCAACTATTTTTCATACATTGTTAACTCACTCTGGTAGTCAAATTACATTTTCTCACTTCAAAACATATCAAAAACAATGTTTTTTTTTACTTTAAAAATTACTCAACTATTTTTCATACATTGTTAACTCACTCTGGTATTAAAATTACATTTTCTCACTTCAAAACATATCAAAAACAATTCTTTTTTTTACTTTAAATATTACTCAACTATTTTTCATACTTTGTTAACTCACTCTGGTAATAAAATTACATTTTCTCACTTCAAAACATATCAAAAACAATGTTTTTTTTTACTTTAAAAATTACTCAACTATTTTTCATACATTGTTAACTCACTCTTGTATTAAAATTACATCTTCTCACTTCAAAACATATCAAAAACAATGTTTTTTTTTACTTTAAAAATTACTCAACTATTTTTCATACATTGTTAACTCACTCTGGTAATAAAATTACATTTTCTCACTTCAAAACATATCAAAAACAATGTTTTTTTTTACTTTAAAAATTACTCAACTATTTTCATACATTGTTAACTCACTCTGGTAATAAAATTTTAATTTCTCACTTCAAAACATATCAAAAACAATGTTTTTTTTTACTTTAAAAATTACTCAACTATTTTTCATACATTGTTAACTCACTCTGGTAGTCAAATTACATTTTCTCACTTCAAAACATATCAAAAACAATGTTTTTTTTTACTTTAAAAATTACTCAACTATTTTTCATACATTGTTAACTCACTCTGGTAGTCAAATTACATTTTCTCACTTCAAAACATATCAAAAACAATGTTTTTTTTTACTTTAAAAATTACTCAACTATTTTTCATACATTGTTAACTCACTCTGGTAGTCAAATTACATTTTCTCACTTCAAAACATATCAAAAACAATGTTTTTTTTTACTTTAAAAATTACTCAACTATTTTTCATACATTGTTAACTCACTCTGGTAGTCAAATTTTAATTTCTCACTTCAAAACATATCAAAAACAATGTTTTTTTTTACTTTAAAAATTACTCAACTATTTTTCATACATTGTTAACTCACTCTGGTAGTCAAATTTTAATTTCTCACTTCAAAACATATCAAAAACAATTCTTTTTTTTACTTTAAAAATTACTCAACTATTTTTCATACTTTGTTAACTCACTCTGGTAATAAAATTACATTTTCTCACTTCAAAACATATCAAAAACAATGTTTTTTTTTACTTTAAAAATTACTCAACTATTTTTCATACATTGTTAACTCACTCTGGTATTAAAATTACATCTTCTCACTTCAAAACATATCAAAAACAATGTTTTTTTTTACTTTAAAAATTACTCAACTATTTTTCATACATTGTTAACTCACTCTGGTAGTCAAATTTTAATTTCTCACTTCAAAACATATCAAAAACAATTCTTTTTTTTACTTTAAAAATTACTCAACTATTTTTCATACTTTGTTAACTCACTCTGGTAATAAAATTACATTTTCTCACTTCAAAACATATCAAAAACAATGTTTTTTTTTACTTTAAAAATTACTCAACTATTTTTCATACTTTGTTAACTCACTCTGGTAATAAAATTTTAATTTCTCACTTCAAAACATATCAAAAACAATTCTTTTTTTTACTTTAAAAATTACTCAACTATTTTTCATACATTGTTAACTCACTCTGGTAGTCAAATTACATTTTCTCACTTCAAAACATATCAAAAACAATGTTTTTTTTTACTTTAAAAATTACTCAACTATTTTTCATACATTGTTAACTCACTCTGGTAGTCAAATTTTAATTTCTCACTTCAAAACATATCAAAAACAATGTTTTTTTTTACTTTAAAAATTACTCAACTATTTTTCATACATTGTTAACTCACTCTGGTAGTCAAATTTTAATTTCTCACTTCAAAACATATCAAAAACAATGTTTTTTTTTACTTTAAAAATTACTCAACTATTTTTCATACATTGTTAACTCACTCTGGTAGTCAAATTTTAATTTCTCACTTCAAAACATATCAAAAACAATTCTTTTTTTTACTTTAAAAATTACTCAACTATTTTTCATACTTTGTTAACTCACTCTGGTAATAAAATTACATTTTCTCACTTCAAAACATATCAAAAACAATGTTTTTTTTTACTTTAAAAATTACTCAACTATTTTTCATACATTGTTAACTCACTCTGGTAGTCAAATTTTAATTTCTCACTTCAAAACATATCAAAAACAATGTTTTTTTTTACTTTAAAAATTACTCAACTATTTTTCATACATTGTTAACTCACTCTGGTAGTCAAATTTTAATTTCTCACTTCAAAACATATCAAAAACAATTCTTTTTTTTACTTTAAAAATTACTCAACTATTTTTCATACTTTGTTAACTCACTCTGGTAATAAAATTACATTTTCTCACTTCAAAACATATCAAAAACAATGTTTTTTTTTACTTTAAAAATTACTCAACTATTTTTCATACATTGTTAACTCACTCTGGTAGTCAAATTTTAATTTCTCACTTCAAAACATATCAAAAACAATGTTTTTTTTTACTTTAAAAATTACTCAACTATTTTTCATACATTGTTAACTCACTCTGGTAGTCAAATTACATTTTCTCACTTCAAAACATATCAAAAACAATGTTTTTTTTTACTTTAAAAATTACTCAACTATTTTTCATACATTGTTAACTCACTCTGGTAGTCAAATTACATTTTCTCACTTCAAAACATATCAAAAACAATGTTTTTTTTTACTTTAAAAATTACTCAACTATTTTTCATACATTGTTAACTCACTCTGGTAGTCAAATTTTAATTTCTCACTTCAAAACATATCAAAAACAATGTTTTTTTTTACTTTAAAAATTACTCAACTATTTTTCATACATTGTTAACTCACTCTGGTAGTCAAATTTTAATTTCTCACTTCAAAACATATCAAAAACAATGTTTTTTTTTACTTTAAAAATTACTCAACTATTTTTCATACATTGTTAACTCACTCTGGTAGTCAAATTTTAATTTCTCACTTCAAAACATATCAAAAACAATGTTTTTTTTTACTTTAAAAATTACTCAACTATTTTTCATACTTTGTTAACTCACTCTGGTAATAAAATTACATTTTCTCACTTCAAAACATATCAAAAACAATTCTTTTTTTTACTTTAAAAATTACTCAACTATTTTTCATACATTGTTAACTCACTCTGGTAGTCAAATTTTAATTTCTCACTTCAAAACATATCAAAAACAATGTTTTTTTTTACTTTAAAAATTACTCAACTATTTTTCATACATTGTTAACTCACTCTGGTAATAAAATTACATTTTCTCACTTCAAAACATATCAAAAACAATGTTTTTTTTTACTTTAAAAATTACTCAACTATTTTTCATACATTGTTAACTCACTCTGGTAGTCAAATTTTAATTTCTCACTTCAAAACATATCAAAAACAATTCTTTTTTTTACTTTAAAAATTACTCAACTATTTTTCATACTTTGTTAACTCACTCTGGTAATAAAATTACATTTTCTCACTTCAAAACATATCAAAAACAATTCTTTTTTTTACTTTAAAAATTACTCAACTATTTTTCATACATTGTTAACTCACTCTGGTAGTCAAATTTTAATTTCTCACTTCAAAACATATCAAAAACAATGTTTTTTTTTACTTTAAAAATTACTCAACTATTTTTCATACATTGTTAACTCACTCTGGTAGTCAAATTTTAATTTCTCACTTCAAAACATATCAAAAACAATGTTTTTTTTTACTTTAAAAATTACTCAACTATTTTTCATACATTGTTAACTCACTCTGGTAGTCAAATTTTAATTTCTCACTTCAAAACATATCAAAAACAATGTTTTTTTTTACTTTAAAAATTACTCAACTATTTTTCATACATTGTTAACTCACTCTGGTAGTCAAATTTTAATTTCTCACTTCAAAACATATCAAAAACAATGTTTTTTTTTACTTTAAAAATTACTCAACTATTTTTCATACATTGTTAACTCACTCTGGTAGTCAAATTTTAATTTCTCACTTCAAAACATATCAAAAACAATGTTTTTTTTTACTTTAAAAATTACTCAACTATTTTTCATACATTGTTAACTCACTCTGGTAGTCAAATTTTAATTTCTCACTTCAAAACATATCAAAAACAATGTTTTTTTTTACTTTAAAATTACTCAACTATTTTTCATACATTGTTAACTCACTCTGGTAGTCAAATTACATTTTCTCACTTCAAAACATATCAAAAACAATGTTTTTTTTTACTTTAAAAATTACTCAACTATTTTTCATACATTGTTAACTCACTCTGGTAGTCAAATTTTAATTTCTCACTTCAAAACATATCAAAAACAATGTTTTTTTTTACTTTAAAAATTACTCAACTATTTTTCATACATTGTTAACTCACTCTGGTAGTCAAATTTTAATTTCTCACTTCAAAACATATCAAAAACAATGTTTTTTTTTACTTTAAAAATTACTCAACTATTTTTCATACATTGTTAACTCACTCTGGTAGTCAAATTTTAATTTCTCACTTCAAAACATATCAAAAACAATGTTTTTTTTTACTTTAAAAATTACTCAACTATTTTTCATACATTGTTAACTCACTCTGGTAGTCAAATTTTAATTTCTCACTTCAAAACATATCAAAAACAATGTTTTT
>CAMPDV010006052.1:0-19888 GCA_946699065.1 Loxodes magnus | reverse complement strand
AACCGATTACAGATTCGTGTTACTTACATTATTACTAACATTTTGGATATTCTAACTTATATTTTAGTGCTTGCCACGAATACTTATCATTAGATATTCTTTTCTTACTTAACTTATTCACTTTTCTAAATACTTATTACTTCTCAAAGCATACTCCTTAAAACTGAAACTCTATCTTCTTTTCTTACTTTACTTCTTCACTTTTCTATAGGCTAACTTTCATCTACAAGCATATCTTGACGAACCGAATACAGATTCGTAATTATTACATTATTACTAACATTTTGGATATTCTAACTTATATTTTAGTGCTTGCTACGAAAACTTATCATTAGATATTCTTTTCTTACTTTAATTCTTCACTTTTCTAAATACTTATTACTTCTCAAAGCATACTCCTTAAAACTGAAATTCTATCTTCTTTTCTTACTTTACTTCTTCACTTTTCTATAGGCTAACTTTCATCTACAAGCATATCTTGACGAACCGAATACAGATTCGTAATTATTACATTATTACTAACATTTTGGATATTCTAACTTATATTTTAGTGCTTGCTACGAAAACTTATCATTAGATATTCTTTTCTTACTTTAATTCTTCACTTTTCTAAATACTTATTACTTCTCAAAGCATACTCCTTAAAACTGAAATTCTATCTTCTTTTCTTACTTTACTTCTTCACTTTTCTATAGGCTAACTTTCATCTACAAGCATATCTTGACAAACCGATTACAGATTCGTGTTACTTACATTATTACTAACATTTTGGATATTCTAACTTATATTTTAGTGCTTGCCACGAATACTTATCATTAGATATTCTTTTCTTACTTAACTTATTCACTTTTCTAAATACTTATTACTTCTCAAAGCATACTCCTTAAAACTGAAACTCTATCTTCTTTTCTTACTTTACTTCTTCACTTTTCTATAGGCTAACTTTCATCTACAAGCATATCTTGACGAACCGAATACAGATTCGTAATTATTACATTATTACTAACATTTTGGATATTCTAACTTATATTTTAGTGCTTGCTACGAAAACTTATCATTAGATATTCTTTTCTTACTTTAATTCTTCACTTTTCTAAATACTTATTACTTCTCAAAGCATACTCCTTAAAACTGAAATTCTATCTTCTTTTCTTACTTTACTTCTTCACTTTTCTATAGGCTAACTTTCATCTACAAGCATATCTTGACAAACCGATTACAGATTCGTGTTACTTACATTATTACTAACATTTTGGATATTCTAACTTATATTTTAGTGCTTGCCACGAATACTTATCATTAGATATTCTTTTCTTACTTAACTTATTCACTTTTCTAAATACTTATTACTTCTCAAAGCATACTCCTTAAAACTGAAACTCTATCTTCTTTTCTTACTTTACTTCTTCACTTTTCTATAGGCTAACTTTCATCTACAAGCATATCTTGACAAACCGATTACAGATTCGTGTTACTTACATTATTACTAACATTTTGGATATTCTAACTTATATTTTAGTGCTTGCCACGAATACTTATCATTAGATATTCTTTTCTTACTTAACTTATTCACTTTTCTAAATACTTATTACTTCTCAAAGCATACTCCTTAAAACTGAAACTCTATCTTCTTTTCTTACTTTACTTCTTCACTTTTCTATAGGCTAACTTTCATCTACAAGCATATCTTGACAAACCGATTACAGATTCGTGTTACTTACATTATTACTAACATTTTGGATATTCTAACTTATATTTTAGTGCTTGCCACGAATACTTATCATTAGATATTCTTTTCTTACTTAACTTATTCACTTTTCTAAATACTTATTACTTCTCAAAGCATACTCCTTAAAACTGAAACTCTATCTTCTTTTCTTACTTTACTTCTTCACTTTTCTATAGGCTAACTTTCATCTACAAGCATATCTTGACGAACCGAATACAGATTCGTAATTATTACATTATTACTAACATTTTGGATATTCTAACTTATATTTTAGTGCTTGCTACGAAAACTTATCATTAGATATTCTTTTCTTACTTTAATTCTTCACTTTTCTAAATACTTATTACTTCTCAAAGCATACTCCTTAAAACTGAAATTCTATCTTCTTTTCTTACTTTACTTCTTCACTTTTCTATAGGCTAACTTTCATCTACAAGCATATCTTGACAAACCGATTACAGATTCGTGTTACTTACATTATTACTAACATTTTGGATATTCTAACTTATATTTTAGTGCTTGCCACGAATACTTATCATTAGATATTCTTTTCTTACTTAACTTATTCACTTTTCTAAATACTTATTACTTCTCAAAGCATACTCCTTAAAACTGAAACTCTATCTTCTTTTCTTACTTTACTTCTTCACTTTTCTATAGGCTAACTTTCATCTACAAGCATATCTTGACGAACCGAATACAGATTCGTAATTATTACATTATTACTAACATTTTGGATATTCTAACTTATATTTTAGTGCTTGCTACGAAAACTTATCATTAGATATTCTTTTCTTACTTTAATTCTTCACTTTTCTAAATACTTATTACTTCTCAAAGCATACTCCTTAAAACTGAAATTCTATCTTCTTTTCTTACTTTACTTCTTCACTTTTCTATAGGCTAACTTTCATCTACAAGCATATCTTGACAAACCGATTACAGATTCGTGTTACTTACATTATTACTAACATTTTGGATATTCTAACTTATATTTTAGTGCTTGCCACGAATACTTATCATTAGATATTCTTTTCTTACTTAACTTATTCACTTTTCTAAATACTTATTACTTCTCAAAGCATACTCCTTAAAACTGAAACTCTATCTTCTTTTCTTACTTTACTTCTTCACTTTTCTATAGGCTAACTTTCATCTACAAGCATATCTTGACAAACCGATTACAGATTCGTGTTACTTACATTATTACTAACATTTTGGATATTCTAACTTATATTTTAGTGCTTGCCACGAATACTTATCATTAGATATTCTTTTCTTACTTAACTTATTCACTTTTCTAAATACTTATTACTTCTCAAAGCATACTCCTTAAAACTGAAACTCTATCTTCTTTTCTTACTTTACTTCTTCACTTTTCTATAGGCTAACTTTCATCTACAAGCATATCTTGACGAACCGAATACAGATTCGTAATTATTACATTATTACTAACATTTTGGATATTCTAACTTATATTTTAGTGCTTGCTACGAAAACTTATCATTAGATATTCTTTTCTTACTTTAATTCTTCACTTTTCTAAATACTTATTACTTCTCAAAGCATACTCCTTAAAACTGAAATTCTATCTTCTTTTCTTACTTTACTTCTTCACTTTTCTATAGGCTAACTTTCATCTACAAGCATATCTTGACAAACCGATTACAGATTCGTGTTACTTACATTATTACTAACATTTTGGATATTCTAACTTATATTTTAGTGCTTGCCACGAATACTTATCATTAGATATTCTTTTCTTACTTAACTTATTCACTTTTCTAAATACTTATTACTTCTCAAAGCATACTCCTTAAAACTGAAACTCTATCTTCTTTTCTTACTTTACTTCTTCACTTTTCTATAGGCTAACTTTCATCTACAAGCATATCTTGACGAACCGAATACAGATTCGTAATTATTACATTATTACTAACATTTTGGATATTCTAACTTATATTTTAGTGCTTGCTACGAAAACTTATCATTAGATATTCTTTTCTTACTTTAATTCTTCACTTTTCTAAATACTTATTACTTCTCAAAGCATACTCCTTAAAACTGAAATTCTATCTTCTTTTCTTACTTTACTTCTTCACTTTTCTATAGGCTAACTTTCATCTACAAGCATATCTTGACGAACCGAATACAGATTCGTAATTATTACATTATTACTAACATTTTGGATATTCTAACTTATATTTTAGTGCTTGCTACGAAAACTTATCATTAGATATTCTTTTCTTACTTTAATTCTTCACTTTTCTAAATACTTATTACTTCTCAAAGCATACTCCTTAAAACTGAAATTCTATCTTCTTTTCTTACTTTACTTCTTCACTTTTCTATAGGCTAACTTTCATCTACAAGCATATCTTGACAAACCGATTACAGATTCGTGTTACTTACATTATTACTAACATTTTGGATATTCTAACTTATATTTTAGTGCTTGCCACGAATACTTATCATTAGATATTCTTTTCTTACTTAACTTATTCACTTTTCTAAATACTTATTACTTCTCAAAGCATACTCCTTAAAACTGAAACTCTATCTTCTTTTCTTACTTTACTTCTTCACTTTTCTATAGGCTAACTTTCATCTACAAGCATATCTTGACGAACCGAATACAGATTCGTAATTATTACATTATTACTAACATTTTGGATATTCTAACTTATATTTTAGTGCTTGCTACGAAAACTTATCATTAGATATTCTTTTCTTACTTTAATTCTTCACTTTTCTAAATACTTATTACTTCTCAAAGCATACTCCTTAAAACTGAAATTCTATCTTCTTTTCTTACTTTACTTCTTCACTTTTCTATAGGCTAACTTTCATCTACAAGCATATCTTGACAAACCGATTACAGATTCGTGTTACTTACATTATTACTAACATTTTGGATATTCTAACTTATATTTTAGTGCTTGCCACGAATACTTATCATTAGATATTCTTTTCTTACTTAACTTATTCACTTTTCTAAATACTTATTACTTCTCAAAGCATACTCCTTAAAACTGAAACTCTATCTTCTTTTCTTACTTTACTTCTTCACTTTTCTATAGGCTAACTTTCATCTACAAGCATATCTTGACGAACCGAATACAGATTCGTAATTATTACATTATTACTAACATTTTGGATATTCTAACTTATATTTTAGTGCTTGCTACGAAAACTTATCATTAGATATTCTTTTCTTACTTTAATTCTTCACTTTTCTAAATACTTATTACTTCTCAAAGCATACTCCTTAAAACTGAAATTCTATCTTCTTTTCTTACTTTACTTCTTCACTTTTCTATAGGCTAACTTTCATCTACAAGCATATCTTGACGAACCGAATACAGATTCGTAATTATTACATTATTACTAACATTTTGGATATTCTAACTTATATTTTAGTGCTTGCCACGAATACTTATCATTAGATATTCTTTTCTTACTTTAATTCTTCACTTTTCTAAATACTTATTACTTCTCAAAGCATACTCCTTAAAACTGAAATTCTATCTTCTTTTCTTACTTTACTTCTTCACTTTTCTATAGGCTAACTTTCATCTACAAGCATATCTTGACAAACCGATTACAGATTCGTGTTACTTACATTATTACTAACATTTTGGATATTCTAACTTATATTTTAGTGCTTGCCACGAATACTTATCATTAGATATTCTTTTCTTACTTAACTTATTCACTTTTCTAAATACTTATTACTTCTCAAAGCATACTCCTTAAAACTGAAACTCTATCTTCTTTTCTTACTTTACTTCTTCACTTTTCTATAGGCTAACTTTCATCTACAAGCATATCTTGACGAACCGAATACAGATTCGTAATTATTACATTATTACTAACATTTTGGATATTCTAACTTATATTTTAGTGCTTGCTACGAAAACTTATCATTAGATATTCTTTTCTTACTTTAATTCTTCACTTTTCTAAATACTTATTACTTCTCAAAGCATACTCCTTAAAACTGAAATTCTATCTTCTTTTCTTACTTTACTTCTTCACTTTTCTATAGGCTAACTTTCATCTACAAGCATATCTTGACGAACCGAATACAGATTCGTAATTATTACATTATTACTAACATTTTGGATATTCTAACTTATATTTTAGTGCTTGCCACGAATACTTATCATTAGATATTCTTTTCTTACTTTAATTCTTCACTTTTCTAAATACTTATTACTTCTCAAAGCATACTCCTTAAAACTGAAATTCTATCTTCTTTTCTTACTTTACTTCTTCACTTTTCTATAGGCTAACTTTCATCTACAAGCATATCTTGACAAACCGATTACAGATTCGTGTTACTTACATTATTACTAACATTTTGGATATTCTAACTTATATTTTAGTGCTTGCCACGAATACTTATCATTAGATATTCTTTTCTTACTTAACTTATTCACTTTTCTAAATACTTATTACTTCTCAAAGCATACTCCTTAAAACTGAAACTCTATCTTCTTTTCTTACTTTACTTCTTCACTTTTCTATAGGCTAACTTTCATCTACAAGCATATCTTGACGAACCGAATACAGATTCGTAATTATTACATTATTACTAACATTTTGGATATTCTAACTTATATTTTAGTGCTTGCCACGAATACTTATCATTAGATATTCTTTTCTTACTTTAATTCTTCACTTTTCTAAATACTTATTACTTCTCAAAGCATACTCCTTAAAACTGAAATTCTATCTTCTTTTCTTACTTTACTTCTTCACTTTTCTATAGGCTAACTTTCATCTACAAGCATATCTTGACAAACCGATTACAGATTCGTGTTACTTACATTATTACTAACATTTTGGATATTCTAACTTATATTTTAGTGCTTGCCACGAATACTTATCATTAGATATTCTTTTCTTACTTAACTTATTCACTTTTCTAAATACTTATTACTTCTCAAAGCATACTCCTTAAAACTGAAACTCTATCTTCTTTTCTTACTTTACTTCTTCACTTTTCTATAGGCTAACTTTCATCTACAAGCATATCTTGACGAACCGAATACAGATTCGTAATTATTACATTATTACTAACATTTTGGATATTCTAACTTATATTTTAGTGCTTGCCACGAATACTTATCATTAGATATTCTTTTCTTACTTTAATTCTTCACTTTTCTAAATACTTATTACTTCTCAAAGCATACTCCTTAAAACTGAAATTCTATCTTCTTTTCTTACTTTACTTCTTCACTTTTCTATAGGCTAACTTTCATCTACAAGCATATCTTGACAAACCGATTACAGATTCGTGTTACTTACATTATTACTAACATTTTGGATATTCTAACTTATATTTTAGTGCTTGCCACGAATACTTATCATTAGATATTCTTTTCTTACTTAACTTATTCACTTTTCTAAATACTTATTACTTCTCAAAGCATACTCCTTAAAACTGAAACTCTATCTTCTTTTCTTACTTTACTTCTTCACTTTTCTATAGGCTAACTTTCATCTACAAGCATATCTTGACAAACCGATTACAGATTCGTGTTACTTACATTATTACTAACATTTTGGATATTCTAACTTATATTTTAGTGCTTGCTACGAAAACTTATCATTAGATATTCTTTTCTTACTTTAATTCTTCACTTTTCTAAATACTTATTACTTCTCAAAGCATACTCCTTAAAACTGAAATTCTATCTTCTTTTCTTACTTTACTTCTTCACTTTTCTATAGGCTAACTTTCATCTACAAGCATATCTTGACAAACCGATTACAGATTCGTGTTACTTACATTATTACTAACATTTTGGATATTCTAACTTATATTTTAGTGCTTGCCACGAATACTTATCATTAGATATTCTTTTCTTACTTAACTTATTCACTTTTCTAAATACTTATTACTTCTCAAAGCATACTCCTTAAAAACTGAAACTCTATCTTCTTTTCTTACTTTACTTCTTCACTTTTCTATAGGCTAACTTTCATCTACAAGCATATCTTGACGAACCGAATACAGATTCGTAATTATTACATTATTACTAACATTTTGGATATTCTAACTTATATTTTAGTGCTTGCTACGAAAACTTATCATTAGATATTCTTTTCTTACTTTAATTCTTCACTTTTCTAAATACTTATTACTTCTCAAAGCATACTCCTTAAAACTGAAATTCTATCTTCTTTTCTTACTTTACTTCTTCACTTTTCTATAGGCTAACTTTCATCTACAAGCATATCTTGACAAACCGATTACAGATTCGTGTTACTTACATTATTACTAACATTTTGGATATTCTAACTTATATTTTAGTGCTTGCCACGAATACTTATCATTAGATATTCTTTTCTTACTTAACTTATTCACTTTTCTAAATACTTATTACTTCTCAAAGCATACTCCTTAAAACTGAAACTCTATCTTCTTTTCTTACTTTACTTCTTCACTTTTCTATAGGCTAACTTTCATCTACAAGCATATCTTGACGAACCGAATACAGATTCGTAATTATTACATTATTACTAACATTTTGGATATTCTAACTTATATTTTAGTGCTTGCTACGAAAACTTATCATTAGATATTCTTTTCTTACTTTAATTCTTCACTTTTCTAAATACTTATTACTTCTCAAAGCATACTCCTTAAAACTGAAATTCTATCTTCTTTTCTTACTTTACTTCTTCACTTTTCTATAGGCTAACTTTCATCTACAAGCATATCTTGACAAACCGATTACAGATTCGTGTTACTTACATTATTACTAACATTTTGGATATTCTAACTTATATTTTAGTGCTTGCCACGAATACTTATCATTAGATATTCTTTTCTTACTTAACTTATTCACTTTTCTAAATACTTATTACTTCTCAAAGCATACTCCTTAAAACTGAAACTCTATCTTCTTTTCTTACTTTACTTCTTCACTTTTCTATAGGCTAACTTTCATCTACAAGCATATCTTGACAAACCGATTACAGATTCGTGTTACTTACATTATTACTAACATTTTGGATATTCTAACTTATATTTTAGTGCTTGCTACGAAAACTTATCATTAGATATTCTTTTCTTACTTTAATTCTTCACTTTTCTAAATACTTATTACTTCTCAAAGCATACTCCTTAAAACTGAAATTCTATCTTCTTTTCTTACTTTACTTCTTCACTTTTCTATAGGCTAACTTTCATCTACAAGCATATCTTGACAAACCGATTACAGATTCGTGTTACTTACATTATTACTAACATTTTGGATATTCTAACTTATATTTTAGTGCTTGCCACGAATACTTATCATTAGATATTCTTTTCTTACTTAACTTATTCACTTTTCTAAATACTTATTACTTCTCAAAGCATACTCCTTAAAACTGAAACTCTATCTTCTTTTCTTACTTTACTTCTTCACTTTTCTATAGGCTAACTTTCATCTACAAGCATATCTTGACGAACCGAATACAGATTCGTAATTATTACATTATTACTAACATTTTGGATATTCTAACTTATATTTTAGTGCTTGCTACGAAAACTTATCATTAGATATTCTTTTCTTACTTTAATTCTTCACTTTTCTAAATACTTATTACTTCTCAAAGCATACTCCTTAAAACTGAAATTCTATCTTCTTTTCTTACTTTACTTCTTCACTTTTCTATAGGCTAACTTTCATCTACAAGCATATCTTGACAAACCGATTACAGATTCGTGTTACTTACATTATTACTAACATTTTGGATATTCTAACTTATATTTTAGTGCTTGCCACGAATACTTATCATTAGATATTCTTTTCTTACTTAACTTATTCACTTTTCTAAATACTTATTACTTCTCAAAGCATACTCCTTAAAACTGAAACTCTATCTTCTTTTCTTACTTTACTTCTTCACTTTTCTATAGGCTAACTTTCATCTACAAGCATATCTTGACGAACCGAATACAGATTCGTAATTATTACATTATTACTAACATTTTGGATATTCTAACTTATATTTTAGTGCTTGCTACGAAAACTTATCATTAGATATTCTTTTCTTACTTTAATTCTTCACTTTTCTAAATACTTATTACTTCTCAAAGCATACTCCTTAAAACTGAAATTCTATCTTCTTTTCTTACTTTACTTCTTCACTTTTCTATAGGCTAACTTTCATCTACAAGCATATCTTGACTAAACCGATTACAGATTCGTGTTACTTACATTATTACTAACATTTTGGATATTCTAACTTATATTTTAGTGCTTGCCACGAATACTTATCATTAGATATTCTTTTCTTACTTAACTTATTCACTTTTCTAAATACTTATTACTTCTCAAAGCATACTCCTTAAAACTGAAACTCTATCTTCTTTTCTTACTTTACTTCTTCACTTTTCTATAGGCTAACTTTCATCTACAAGCATATCTTGACGAACCGAATACAGATTCGTAATTATTACATTATTACTAACATTTGGATATTCTAACTTATATTTTAGTGCTTGCTACGAAAACTTATCATTAGATATTCTTTTCTTACTTTAATTCTTCACTTTTCTAAATACTTATTACTTCTCAAAGCATACTCCTTAAAACTGAAATTCTATCTTCTTTTCTTACTTTACTTCTTCACTTTTCTATAGGCTAACTTTCATCTACAAGCATATCTTGACAAACCGATTACAGATTCGTGTTACTTACATTATTACTAACATTTTGGATATTCTAACTTATATTTTAGTGCTTGCCACGAATACTTATCATTAGATATTCTTTTCTTACTTAACTTATTCACTTTTCTAAATACTTATTACTTCTCAAAGCATACTCCTTAAAACTGAAACTCTATCTTCTTTTCTTACTTTACTTCTTCACTTTTCTATAGGCTAACTTTCATCTACAAGCATATCTTGACGAACCGAATACAGATTCGTAATTATTACATTATTACTAACATTTTGGATATTCTAACTTATATTTTAGTGCTTGCTACGAAAACTTATCATTAGATATTCTTTTCTTACTTTAATTCTTCACTTTTCTAAATACTTATTACTTCTCAAAGCATACTCCTTAAAACTGAAATTCTATCTTCTTTTCTTACTTTACTTCTTCACTTTTCTATAGGCTAACTTCATCTACAAGCATATCTTGACAAACCGATTACAGATTCGTGTTACTTACATTATTACTAACATTTTGGATATTCTAACTTATATTTTAGTGCTTGCCACGAATACTTATCATTAGATATTCTTTTCTTACTTAACTTATTCACTTTTCTAAATACTTATTACTTCTCAAAGCATACTCCTTAAAACTGAAACTCTATCTTCTTTTCTTACTTTACTTCTTCACTTTTCTATAGGCTAACTTTCATCTACAAGCATATCTTGACAAACCGATTACAGATTCGTGTTACTTACATTATTACTAACATTTTGGATATTCTAACTTATATTTTAGTGCTTGCCACGAATACTTATCATTAGATATTCTTTTCTTACTTAACTTATTCACTTTTCTAAATACTTATTACTTCTCAAAGCATACTCCTTAAAACTGAAACTCTATCTTCTTTTCTTACTTTACTTCTTCACTTTTCTATAGGCTAACTTTCATCTACAAGCATATCTTGACGAACCGAATACAGATTCGTAATTATTACATTATTACTAACATTTTGGGATATTCTAACTTATATTTTAGTGCTTGCTACGAAAACTTATCATTAGATATTCTTTTCTTACTTTAATTCTTCACTTTTCTAAATACTTATTACTTCTCAAAGCATACTCCTTAAAACTGAAATTCTATCTTCTTTTCTTACTTTACTTCTTCACTTTTCTATAGGCTAACTTTCATCTACAAGCATATCTTGACAAACCGATTACAGATTCGTGTTACTTACATTATTACTAACATTTTGGATATTCTAACTTATATTTTAGTGCTTGCCACGAATACTTATCATTAGATATTCTTTTCTTACTTAACTTATTCACTTTTCTAAATACTTATTACTTCTCAAAGCATACTCCTTAAAACTGAAACTCTATCTTCTTTTCTTACTTTACTTCTTCACTTTTCTATAGGCTAACTTTCATCTACAAGCATATCTTGACAAACCGATTACAGATTCGTGTTACTTACATTATTACTAACATTTTGGATATTCTAACTTATATTTTAGTGCTTGCCACGAATACTTATCATTAGATATTCTTTTCTTACTTAACTTATTCACTTTTCTAAATACTTATTACTTCTCAAAGCATACTCCTTAAAACTGAAACTCTATCTTCTTTTCTTACTTTACTTCTTCACTTTTCTATAGGCTAACTTTCATCTACAAGCATATCTTGACGAACCGAATACAGATTCGTAATTATTACATTATTACTAACATTTTGGATATTCTAACTTATATTTTAGTGCTTGCTACGAAAACTTATCATTAGATATTCTTTTCTTACTTTAATTCTTCACTTTTCTAAATACTTATTACTTCTCAAAGCATACTCCTTAAAACTGAAATTCTATCTTCTTTCTTACTTTACTTCTTCACTTTTCTATAGGCTAACTTTCATCTACAAGCATATCTTGACAAACCGATTACAGATTCGTGTTACTTACATTATTACTAACATTTTGGATATTCTAACTTATATTTTAGTGCTTGCCACGAATACTTATCATTAGATATTCTTTTCTTACTTAACTTATTCACTTTTCTAAATACTTATTACTTCTCAAAGCATACTCCTTAAAACTGAAACTCTATCTTCTTTTCTTACTTTACTTCTTCACTTTTCTATAGGCTAACTTTCATCTACAAGCATATCTTGACGAACCGAATACAGATTCGTAATTATTACATTATTACTAACATTTTGGATATTCTAACTTATATTTTAGTGCTTGCTACGAAAACTTATCATTAGATATTCTTTTCTTACTTTAATTCTTCACTTTTCTAAATACTTATTACTTCTCAAAGCATACTCCTTAAAACTGAAATTCTATCTTCTTTTCTTACTTTACTTCTTCACTTTTCTATAGGCTAACTTTCATCTACAAGCATATCTTGACAAACCGATTACAGATTCGTGTTACTTACATTATTACTAACATTTTGGATATTCTAACTTATATTTTAGTGCTTGCCACGAATACTTATCATTAGATATTCTTTTCTTACTTAACTTATTCACTTTTCTAAATACTTATTACTTCTCAAAGCATACTCCTTAAAACTGAAACTCTATCTTCTTTTCTTACTTTACTTCTTCACTTTTCTATAGGCTAACTTTCATCTACAAGCATATCTTGACGAACCGAATACAGATTCGTAATTATTACATTATTACTAACATTTTGGATATTCTAACTTATATTTTAGTGCTTGCCACGAATACTTATCATTAGATATTCTTTTCTTACTTAACTTATTCACTTTTCTAAATACTTATTACTTCTCAAAGCATACTCCTTAAAACTGAAACTCTATCTTCTTTTCTTACTTTACTTCTTCACTTTTCTATAGGCTAACTTTCATCTACAAGCATATCTTGACAAACCGATTACAGATTCGTGTTACTTACATTATTACTAACATTTTGGATATTCTAACTTATATTTTAGTGCTTGCCACGAATACTTATCATTAGATATTCTTTTCTTACTTAACTTATTCACTTTTCTAAATACTTATTACTTCTCAAAGCATACTCCTTAAAACTGAAACTCTATCTTCTTTTCTTACTTTACTTCTTCACTTTTCTATAGGCTAACTTTCATCTACAAGCATATCTTGACGAACCGAATACAGATTCGTAATTATTACATTATTACTAACATTTTGGATATTCTAACTTATATTTTAGTGCTTGCTACGAAAACTTATCATTAGATATTCTTTTCTTACTTTAATTCTTCACTTTTCTAAATACTTATTACTTCTCAAAGCATACTCCTTAAAACTGAAATTCTATCTTCTTTCTTACTTTACTTCTTCACTTTTCTATAGGCTAACTTTCATCTACAAGCATATCTTGACAAACCGATTACAGATTCGTGTTACTTACATTATTACTAACATTTTGGATATTCTAACTTATATTTTAGTGCTTGCCACGAATACTTATCATTAGATATTCTTTTCTTACTTAACTTATTCACTTTTCTAAATACTTATTACTTCTCAAAGCATACTCCTTAAAACTGAAACTCTATCTTCTTTTCTTACTTTACTTCTTCACTTTTCTATAGGCTAACTTTCATCTACAAGCATATCTTGACGAACCGAATACAGATTCGTAATTATTACATTATTACTAACATTTTGGATATTCTAACTTATATTTTAGTGCTTGCTACGAAAACTTATCATTAGATATTCTTTTCTTACTTTAATTCTTCACTTTTCTAAATACTTATTACTTCTCAAAGCATACTCCTTAAAACTGAAATTCTATCTTCTTTCTTACTTTACTTCTTCACTTTTCTATAGGCTAACTTTCATCTACAAGCATATCTTGACAAACCGATTACAGATTCGTGTTACTTACATTATTACTAACATTTTGGATATTCTAACTTATATTTTAGTGCTTGCCACGAATACTTATCATTAGATATTCTTTTCTTACTTAACTTATTCACTTTTCTAAATACTTATTACTTCTCAAAGCATACTCCTTAAAACTGAAACTCTATCTTCTTTTCTTACTTTACTTCTTCACTTTTCTATAGGCTAACTTTCATCTACAAGCATATCTTGACAAACCGATTACAGATTCGTGTTACTTACATTATTACTAACATTTTGGATATTCTAACTTATATTTTAGTGCTTGCCACGAATACTTATCATTAGATATTCTTTTCTTACTTAACTTATTCACTTTTCTAAATACTTATTACTTCTCAAAGCATACTCCTTAAAACTGAAACTCTATCTTCTTTTCTTACTTTACTTCTTCACTTTTCTATAGGCTAACTTTCATCTACAAGCATATCTTGACGAACCGAATACAGATTCGTAATTATTACATTATTACTAACATTTTGGATATTCTAACTTATATTTTAGTGCTTGCTACGAAAACTTATCATTAGATATTCTTTTCTTACTTTAATTCTTCACTTTTCTAAATACTTATTACTTCTCAAAGCATACTCCTTAAAACTGAAATTCTATCTTCTTTTCTTACTTTACTTCTTCACTTTTCTATAGGCTAACTTTCATCTACAAGCATATCTTGACAAACCGATTACAGATTCGTGTTACTTACATTATTACTAACATTTTGGATATTCTAACTTATATTTTAGTGCTTGCCACGAATACTTATCATTAGATATTCTTTTCTTACTTAACTTATTCACTTTTCTAAATACTTATTACTTCTCAAAGCATACTCCTTAAAACTGAAATTCTATCTTCTTTTCTTACTTTACTTCTTCACTTTTCTATAGGCTAACTTTCATCTACAAGCATATCTTGACAAACCGATTACAGATTCGTGTTACTTACATTATTACTAACATTTTGGATATTCTAACTTATATTTTAGTGCTTGCCACGAATACTTATCATTAGATATTCTTTTCTTACTTAACTTATTCACTTTCTAAATACTTATTACTTCTCAAAGCATACTCCTTAAAACTGAAACTCTATCTTCTTTTCTTACTTTACTTCTTCACTTTTCTATAGGCTAACTTTCATCTACAAGCATATCTTGACGAACCGAATACAGATTCGTAATTATTACATTATTACTAACATTTTGGATATTCTAACTTATATTTTAGTGCTTGCTACGAAAACTTATCATTAGATATTCTTTTCTTACTTTAATTCTTCACTTTCTAAATACTTATTACTTCTCAAAGCATACTCCTTAAAACTGAAATTCTATCTTCTTTTCTTACTTTACTTCTTCACTTTTCTATAGGCTAACTTTCATCTACAAGCATATCTTGACAAACCGATTACAGATTCGTGTTACTTACATTATTACTAACATTTTGGATATTCTAACTTATATTTTAGTGCTTGCCACGAATACTTATCATTAGATATTCTTTTCTTACTTAACTTATTCACTTTTCTAAATACTTATTACTTCTCAAAGCATACTCCTTAAAACTGAAACTCTATCTTCTTTTCTTACTTTACTTCTTCACTTTTCTATAGGCTAACTTTCATCTACAAGCATATCTTGACGAACCGAATACAGATTCGTAATTATTACATTATTACTAACATTTTGGATATTCTAACTTATATTTTAGTGCTTGCTACGAAAACTTATCATTAGATATTCTTTTCTTACTTTAATTCTTCACTTTTCTAAATACTTATTACTTCTCAAAGCATACTCCTTAAAACTGAAATTCTATCTTCTTTTCTTACTTTACTTCTTCACTTTTCTATAGGCTAACTTTCATCTACAAGCATATCTTGACAAACCGATTACAGATTCGTGTTACTTACATTATTACTAACATTTTGGATATTCTAACTTATATTTTAGTGCTTGCCACGAATACTTATCATTAGATATTCTTTTCTTACTTAACTTATTCACTTTTCTAAATACTTATTACGTTCTCAAAGCATACTCCTTAAAACTGAAACTCTATCTTCTTTTCTTACTTTACTTCTTCACTTTTCTATAGGCTAACTTTCATCTACAAGCATATCTTGACAAACCGATTACAGATTCGTGTTACTTACATTATTACTAACATTTTGGATATTCTAACTTATATTTTAGTGCTTGCTACGAAAACTTATCATTAGATATTCTTTTCTTACTTTAATTCTTCACTTTTCTAAATACTTATTACTTCTCAAAGCATACTCCTTAAAACTGAAATTCTATCTTCTTTTCTTACTTTACTTCTTCACTTTTCTATAGGCTAACTTTCATCTACAAGCATATCTTGACAAACCGATTACAGATTCGTGTTACTTACATTATTACTAACATTTTGGATATTCTAACTTATATTTTAGTGCTTGCCACGAATACTTATCATTAGATATTCTTTTCTTACTTAACTTATTCACTTTTCTAAATACTTATTACTTCTCAAAGCATACTCCTTAAAACTGAAACTCTATCTTCTTTTCTTACTTTACTTCTTCACTTTTCTATAGGCTAACTTTCATCTACAAGCATATCTTGACGAACCGAATACAGATTCGTAATTATTACATTATTACTAACATTTTGGATATTCTAACTTATATTTTAGTGCTTGCCACGAATACTTATCATTAGATATTCTTTTCTTACTTAACTTATTCACTTTTCTAAATACTTATTACTTCTCAAAGCATACTCCTTAAAACTGAAACTCTATCTTCTTTTCTTACTTTACTTCTTCACTTTTCTATAGGCTAACTTTCATCTACAAGCATATCTTGACAAACCGATTACAGATTCGTGTTACTTACATTATTACTAACATTTTGGATATTCTAACTTATATTTTAGTGCTTGCCACGAATACTTATCATTAGATATTCTTTTCTTACTTAACTTATTCACTTTTCTAAATACTTATTACTTCTCAAAGCATACTCCTTAAAACTGAAACTCTATCTTCTTTTCTTACTTTACTTCTTCACTTTTCTATAGGCTAACTTTCATCTACAAGCATATCTTGACGAACCGAATACAGATTCGTAATTATTACATTATTACTAACATTTTGGATATTCTAACTTATATTTTAGTGCTTGCTACGAAAACTTATCATTAGATATTCTTTTCTTACTTTAATTCTTCACTTTTCTAAATACTTATTACTTCTCAAAGCATACTCCTTAAAACTGAAATTCTATCTTCTTTTCTTACTTTACTTCTTCACTTTTCTATAGGCTAACTTTCATCTACAAGCATATCTTGACAAACCGATTACAGATTCGTGTTACTTACATTATTACTAACATTTTGGATATTCTAACTTATATTTTAGTGCTTGCCACGAATACTTATCATTAGATATTCTTTTCTTACTTAACTTATTCACTTTTCTAAATACTTATTACTTCTCAAAGCATACTCCTTAAAACTGAAACTCTATCTTCTTTTCTTACTTTACTTCTTCACTTTTCTATAGGCTAACTTTCATCTACAAGCATATCTTGACGAACCGAATACAGATTCGTAATTATTACATTATTACTAACATTTTGGATATTCTAACTTATATTTTAGTGCTTGCTACGAAAACTTATCATTAGATATTCTTTTCTTACTTTAATTCTTCACTTTTCTAAATACTTATTACTTCTCAAAGCATACTCCTTAAAACTGAAATTCTATCTTCTTTTCTTACTTTACTTCTTCACTTTTCTATAGGCTAACTTTCATCTACAAGCATATCTTGACAAACCGATTACAGATTCGTGTTACTTACATTATTACTAACATTTTGGATATTCTAACTTATATTTTAGTGCTTGCCACGAATACTTATCATTAGATATTCTTTTCTTACTTAACTTATTCACTTTTCTAAATACTTATTACTTCTCAAAGCATACTCCTTAAAACTGAAACTCTATCTTCTTTTCTTACTTTACTTCTTCACTTTTCTATAGGCTAACTTTCATCTACAAGCATATCTTGACGAACCGAATACAGATTCGTAATTGTGACATTATTACTAACATTTTGAATGTTCTATCTTATATTTTAGTGCTTGCTACGAATACTTATCATTAGATATTCTTTTCTTACTTTACTTCTTCACTTTTATAAATACTTATTACTTCTCAAAGCATACTCCTTAAAACTGAAATTCTACCTTCTTTTCTTACTTTACTTCTTCACTTTTTTAAATACTTATTACTTCTCAAAACATACTCCTTAAAACTGAATCTCTATCTTCTTTTCTTACTTTACTTCTTCACTTTTCTATAGTCTAACTTTCATCTACAAGCATATCTTGACAAACCGAATACAGATTCGTAATTGTGACATTATTACTAACATTTTGAATGTTCTATCTTATATTTTAGTGCTTGCTACGAATACTTATCATTAGATATTCTTTTCTTACTTTACTTCTTCACTTTATAAATACTTATTACTTCTCAAAGCATACTCCTTAAAACTGAAATTCTACCTTCTTTTCTTACTTTACTTCTTCACTTTTTTAAATACTTATTACTTCTCAAAACATACTCCTTAAAACTGAATCTCTATCTTCTTTTCTTACTTTACTTCTTCACTTTTCTATAGTCTAACTTTCATCTACAAGCATATCTTGACAAACCGAATACAGATTCGTAATTGTGACATTATTACTAACATTTTGAATGTTCTATCTTATATTTTAGTGCTTGCTACGAATACTTATCATTAGATATTCTTTTCTTACTTTACTTCTTCACTTTTATAAATACTTATTACTTCTCAAAGCATACTCCTTAAAACTGAAATTCTACCTTCTTTTCTTACTTTACTTCTTCACTTTTTTAATACTTATTACTTCTCAAAACATACTCCTTAAAACTGAATCTCTATCTTCTTTCTTACTTTACTTCTTCACTTTTTTAAATACTTATTACTTCTAAAAACATACTCCTTTAAACTGAAATTATATCTTCTTTTCTTACTTTACTTCTTCACTTTTATAAATACTTATTACTTCTCAAAGCATACTCCTTAAAACTGAAATTCTACCTTCTTTTCTTACTTTACTTCTTCACTTTTTTAAATACTTATTACTTCTCAAAACATACTCCTTAAAACTGAATCTCTATCTTCTTTTCTTACTTTACTTCTTCACTTTTCTATAGTCTAACTTTCATCTACAAGCATATCTTGACAAACCGAATACAGATTCGTAATTGTGACATTATTACTAACATTTTGAATGTTCTATCTTATATTTTAGTGCTTGCTACGAATACTTATCATTAGATATTCTTTTCTTACTTTACTTCTTCACTTTTATAAATACTTATTACTTCTCAAAGCATACTCCTTAAAACTGAAATTCTACCTTCTTTTCTTACTTTACTTCTTCACTTTTTTAAATACTTATTACTTCTCAAAACATACTCCTTAAAACTGAATCTCTATCTTCTTTTCTTACTTTACTTCTTCACTTTTTTAAATACTTA
>CAMPDV010006051.1:0-23752 GCA_946699065.1 Loxodes magnus | reverse complement strand
AGATTTAAACTTTATTTAATCTTGAGTAATCTAAAAATAGTTAAAACTTTAATTTTATTTAATCTTGAGTAATCTAAAAATAGTTAAAACTTTCATTTTATTTAATCTTGAGTAATCTAAAAATAGTTAAAACTTAAATTTTATTTAATCTTGAGTAATCTAAAAATAGTTAAAACTTTAATTTTATTTAATCTTGAGTAATCTAAAAATAGTTTGATTTAAATTTTATTTAATCTTGAGTAATCTAAAAATAGTTAAAACTTAAATTTTATTTAATCTTGAGTAATCTAAAAATATTTAAAACTTAAATTTTATTTAATCTTGAGTAATCTAAAAATAGTTAAAACTTAAACTTTATTTAATCTTGAGTAATCTAAAAATAGTTAAAACTTTAATTTTATTTAATCTTGAGTAATCTAAAAATAATTAGATTTAAACTTTATTTAATCTTGAGTAATCTAAAAATAGTTAAAACTTTAATTTTATTTAATCTTGAGTAATCTAAAAATAGTTAAAACTTTCATTTTATTTAATCTTGAGTAATCTAAAAATAGTTAAAACTTAAATTTTATTTAATCTTGAGTAATCTAAAAATAGTTAAAACTTAAATTTTATTTAATCTTGAGTAATCTAAAAATAGTTTGATTTAAATTTTATTTAATCTTGAGTAATCTAAAAATAGTTTGATTTAAATTTTATTTAATCTTGAGTAATCTAAAAATAGTTTGATTTAAATTTTATTTAATCTTGAGTAATCTAAAAATAGTTAAAACTTAAATTTTATTTAATCTTGAGTAATCTAAAAATAGTTAAAACTTAAATTTTATTTAATCTTGAGTAATCTAAAAATAGTTAAAACTTAAACTTTATTTAATCTTGAGTAATCTAAAAATAGTTAAAACTTAAATTTTATTTAATCTTGAGTAATCTAAAAATAGTTAAAACTTAAATTTTATTTAATCTTGAGTAATCTAAAAATAGTTAAAACTTAAATTTTATTTAATCTTGAGTGATCTAAAAATAGTTAAAACTTAAATTTTATTTAATCTTGAGTAATCTAAAAATAGTTAAAACTTAAATTTTATTTAATCTTGAGTAATCTAAAAATAGTTAAAACTTAAATTTTATTTAATCTTGAGCAATCTAAAAATAGTTAAAACTTAAATTTTATTTAATCTTGAGTAATCTAAAAATAGTTTGATTTAAATTTTATTTAATCTTGAGTAATCTAAAAATAGTTTGATTTAAATTTTATTTAATCTTGAGTAATCTAAAAATAGTTTGATTTAAATTTTATTTAATCTTGAGTAATCTAAAAATAGTTTGATTTAAATTTTATTTAATCTTGAGTAATCTAAAAATAGTTTGATTTAAATTTTATTTAATCTTGAGTAATCTAAAAATAGTTAAAACTTAAATTTTATTTAATCTTGAGTGATCTAAAAATAGTTAAAACTTAAATTTTATTTAATCTTGAGTAATCTAAAAATAGTTAAAACTTTAATTTTATTTAATCTTGAGTAATCTAAAAATAGTTAAAACTTTAATTTTATTTAATCTTGAGTAATCTAAAAATAGTTAAAACTTTAATTTTATTTAATCTTGAGTAATCTAAAAATAGTTAAAACTTTCATTTTATTTAATCTTGAGTAATCTAAAAATAGTTAAAACTTAAATTTTATTTAATCTTGAGTAATCTAAAAATAGTTTGATTTAAATTTTATTTAATCTTGAGTAATCTAAAAATAGTTAAATTTTTCATTTTATTTAATCTTGAGTAATCTAAAAATAGTTAAAACTTTAATTTTATTTAATCTTGAGTAATCTAAAAATAGTTAAAACTTTAATTTTATTTAATCTTGAGTAATCTAAAAATAGTTAAAACTTTAATTTTATTTAATCTTGAGTAATCTAAAAATAGTTAAAACTTAAATTTTATTTAATCTTGAGTAATCTAAAAATAGTTAAAACTTAAATTTTATTTAATCTTGAGTAATCTAAAAATAGTTTGATTTAAATTTTATTTAATCTTGAGTAATCTAAAAATAGTTAAAACTTTAATTTTATTTAATCTTGAGTAATCTAAAAATAGTTAAAACTTTAATTTTATTTAATCTTGAGTAATCTAAAAATAGTTAAAACTTTAATTTTATTTAATCTTGAGTAATCTAAAAATAGTTAAAACTTTCATTTTATTTAATCTTGAGTAATCTAAAAATAGTTAAAACTTAAATTTTATTTAATCTTGAGTAATCTAAAAATAGTTAAAACTTAAATTTTATTTAATCTTGAGTAATCTAAAAATAGTTTGATTTAAATTTTATTTAATCTTGAGTAATCTAAAAATAGTTAAAACTTTCATTTTATTTAATCTTGAGTAATCTAAAAATAGTTAAAACTTTAATTTTATTTAATCTTGAGTAATCTAAAAATAGTTAAAACTTAAATTTTATTTAATCTTGAGCAATCTAAAAATAGTTAAAACTTTAATTTTATTTAATCTTGAGTAATCTAAAAATAGTTAAAACTTAAATTTTATTTAATCTTGAGTAATCTAAAAATAGTTAAAACTTTAATTTTATTTAATCTTGAGTAATCTAAAAATAGTTTGATTTAAATTTTATTTAATCTTGAGTAATCTAAAAATAGTTAAAACTTAAATTTTATTTAATCTTGAGTGATCTAAAAATAATTAAAACTTAAATTTTATTTAATCTTGAGTAATCTAAAAATAGTTAAAACTTTAATTTTATTTAATCTTGAGTAATCTAAAAATAGTTAAAACTTAAATTTTATTAATCTTGAGTAATCTAAAAATAGTTTGATTTAAACTTTATTTAATCTTGAGTAATCTAAAAATAGTTAAAACTTTCATTTTATTTAATCTTGAGTAATCTAAAAATAGTTAAAACTTAAATTTTATTTAATCTTGAGTAATCTAAAAATAGTTTGATTTAAATTTTATTTAATCTTGAGTAATCTAAAAATAGTTAAAACTTAAATTTTATTTAATCTTGAGTGATCTAAAAATAATTAAAACTTAAATTTTATTTAATCTTGAGTAATCTAAAAATAGTTAAAACTTAAATTTTATTTAATCTTGAGTAATCTAAAAATTGTTAGATTTAAATTTTATTTAAACTTGAGTAATCTAAAAATAGTTAAAACTTAAATTTTATTTAATCTTGAGTAATCTAAAAATAGTTAAAACTTTAATTTTATTTAATCTTGAGTAATCTAAAAATAATTAGATTTAAACTTTATTTAATCTTGAGTAATCTAAAAATAGTTAAAACTTTAATTTTATTTAATCTTGAGTAATCTAAAAATAGTTAAAACTTAAATTTTATTTAATCTTGAGTAATCTAAAAATAGTTAAAACTTAAATTTTATTTAATCTTGAGTAATCTAAAAATAGTTAAAACTTAAACTTTATTTAATCTTGAGTAATCTAAAAATAGTTAAAACTTAAATTTTATTTAATCTTGAGTAATCTAAAAATAGTTAAAACTTAAATTTTATTTAATCTTGAGTAATCTAAAAATAGTTAAAACTTAAATTTTATTTAATCTTGAGTGATCTAAAAATAGTTAAAACTTAAATTTTATTTAATCTTGAGTAATCTAAAAATAGTTTGATTTAAATTTTATTTAATCTTGAGTAATCTAAAAATAGTTAAAACTTTCATTTTATTTAATCTTGAGTAATCTAAAAATAGTTAAAACTTAAATTTTATTTAATCTTGAGTAATTTAAAAATAGTTAAAACTTAAATTTTATTTAATCTTGAGTAATCTAAAAATAGTTTGATTTAAATTTTATTTAATCTTGAGTAATCTAAAAATAGTTAAAACTTAAATTTTATTTAATCTTGAGTAATCTAAAAATAGTTAAAACTTTAATTTTATTTAATCTTGAGTAATCTAAAAATAGTTAAAACTTTCATTTTATTTAATCTTGAGTAATCTAAAAATAGTTAAAACTTAAATTTTATTTAATCTTGAGTAATCTAAAAATAGTTAAAACTTAAATTTTATTTAATCTTGAGTAATCTAAAAATAGTTAAAACTTAAATTTTATTTAATCTTGAGTAATCTAAAAATAGTTAAAACTTTAATTTTATTTAATCTTGAGTAATCTAAAAATAGTTAAAACTTAAATTTTATTTAATCTTGAGTAATCTAAAAATAGTTTGATTTAAATTTTATTTAATCTTGAGTAATCTAAAAATAGTTAAAACTTAAATTTTATTTAATCTTGAGTAATCTAAAAATAGTTAAAACTTAAATTTTATTTAATCTTGAGTAATCTAAAAATAGTTAAAACTTTAATTTTATTTAATCTTGAGTAATCTAAAAATAGTTAAAACTTAAATTTTATTTAATCTTGAGTAATTTAAAAATAGTTAAAACTTAAATTTTATTTAATCTTGAGTAATCTAAAAATAGTTTGATTTAAATTTTATTTAATCTTGAGTAATCTAAAAATAGTTAAAACTTAAATTTTATTTAATCTTGAGTAATCTAAAAATAGTTAAAACTTTAATTTTATTTAATCTTGAGTAATCTAAAAATAGTTAAAACTTTCATTTTATTTAATCTTGAGTAATCTAAAAATAGTTAAAACTTAAATTTTATTTAATCTTGAGTAATCTAAAAATATTTAAAACTTTAATTTTATTTAATCTTGAGTAATCTAAAAATAGTTAAAACTTAAATTTTATTTAATCTTGAGTAATCTAAAAATAGTTAAAACTTAAATTTTATTTAATCTTGAGTAATCTAAAAATAGTTAAAACTTAAATTTTATTTAATCTTGAGTAATCTAAAAATAGTTAAAACTTTAATTTTATTTAATCTTGAGTAATCTAAAAATAGTTAAAACTTTAATTTTATTTAATCTTGAGTAATCTAAAAATATTTAAAACTTTAATTTTATTTAATCTTGAGTAATCTAAAAATAGTTAAAACTTTAATTTTATTTAATCTTGAGTAATCTAAAAATAGTTAAAACTTTCATTTTATTTAATCTTGAGTAATCTAAAAATAGTTAAAACTTAAATTTTATTTAATCTTGAGTAATCTAAAAATAGTTAAAACTTAAATTTTATTTAATCTTGAGTAATCTAAAAATAGTTAAAACTTAAATTTTATTTAATCTTGAGTAATCTAAAAATAGTTAAAACTTAAATTTTATTTAATCTTGAGTAATCTAAAAATAGTTAAAACTTAAATTTTATTTAATCTTGAGTAATCTAAAAATAGTTAAAACTTTAATTTTATTTAATCTTGAGTAATCTAAAAATAGTTAAAACTTAAATTTTATTTAATCTTGAGTAATCTAAAAATAGTTAAAACTTTAATTTTATTTAATCTTGAGTAATCTAAAAATAGTTAAAACTTAAATTTTATTTAATCTTGAGTAATCTAAAAATATTTAAAACTTTAATTTTATTTAATCTTGAGTAATCTAAAAATAGTTAAAACTTAAATTTTATTTAATCTTGAGTAATCTAAAAATAGTTAAAACTTAAATTTTATTTAATCTTGAGTAATCTAAAAATAGTTAAAACTTAAATTTTATTTAATCTTGAGTAATCTAAAAATAGTTAAAACTTTAATTTTATTTAATCTTGAGTAATCTAAAAATAGTTAAAACTTTAATTTTATTTAATCTTGAGTAATCTAAAAATATTTAAAACTTTAATTTTATTTAATCTTGAGTAATCTAAAAATAGTTAAAACTTTAATTTTATTTAATCTTGAGTAATCTAAAAATAGTTAAAACTTTCATTTTATTTAATCTTGAGTAATCTAAAAATAGTTAAAACTTAAATTTTATTTAATCTTGAGTAATCTAAAAATAGTTAAAACTTAAATTTTATTTAATCTTGAGTAATCTAAAAATAGTTAAAACTTAAATTTTATTTAATCTTGAGTAATCTAAAAATAGTTAAAACTTAAATTTTATTTAATCTTGAGTAATCTAAAAATAGTTAAAACTTAAATTTTATTTAATCTTGAGTAATCTAAAAATAGTTAAAACTTTAATTTTATTTAATCTTGAGTAATCTAAAAATAGTTAAAACTTTAATTTTATTTAATCTTGAGTAATCTAAAAATATTTAAAACTTAAATTTTATTTAATCTTAAGTAATCTAAAAATAGTTAAAACTTAAATTTTATTTAATCTTGAGTAATCTAAAAATATTTAAAACTTTAATTTTATTTAATCTTGAGTAATCTAAAAATAGTTAAAACTTAAATTTTATTTAATCTTGAGTAATCTAAAAATAGTTAAAACTTTAATTTTATTTAATCTTGAGTAATCTAAAAATAGTTAAAACTTAAATTTTATTTAATCTTGAGTAATCTAAAAATATTTAAAACTTAAATTTTATTTAATCTTGAGTAATCTAAAAATTGTTAGATTTAAATTTTATTTAAACTTGAGTAATCTAAAAATAGTTAAAACTTTCATTTTATTTAATCTTGAGTAATCTAAAAATAGTTAAAACTTTAATTTTATTTAATCTTGAGTAATCTAAAAATAGTTAAAACTTAAATTTTATTTAATCTTGAGTAATCTAAAAATAGTTAAAACTTAAATTTTATTTAATCTTGAGTAATCTAAAAATAGTTAAAACTTAAATTTTATTTAATCTTGAGTAATCTAAAAATAGTTAAAACTTTAATTTTATTTAATCTTGAGTAATCTAAAAATAGTTAAAACTTTAATTTTATTTAATCTTGAGTAATCTAAAAATATTTAAAACTTTAATTTTATTTAATCTTGAGTAATCTAAAAATAGTTAAAACTTAAATTTTATTTAATCTTGAGTAATCTAAAAATATTTAAAACTTAAATTTTATTTAATCTTGAGTAATCTAAAAATTGTTAGATTTAAATTTTATTTAAACTTGAGTAATCTAAAAATAGTTAAAACTTTAATTTTATTTAATCTTGAGTAATCTAAAAATAGTTAAAACTTTAATTTTATTTAATCTTGAGTAATCTAAAAATAGTTAAAACTTTAATTTTATTTAATCTTGAGTGATCTAAAAATAGTTAAAACTTAAATTTTATTTAATCTTGAGTAATCTAAAAATAGTTAAAACTTTAATTTTATTTAATCTTGAGTAATCTAAAAATAGTTAAAACTTTCATTTTATTTAATCTTGAGTAATCTAAAAATAGTTAAAACTTAAATTTTATTTAATCTTGAGTAATTTAAAAATAGTTAAAACTTTAATTTTATTTAATCTTGAGTAATCTAAAAATAATTAGATTTAAACTTTATTTAATCTTGAGTAATCTAAAAATAGTTAAAACTTTAATTTTATTTAATCTTGAGTAATCTAAAAATAGTTAAAACTTTAATTTTATTTAATCTTGAGTAATCTAAAAATAGTTAAAACTTAAATTTTATTTAATCTTGAGTAATCTAAAAATAGTTTGATTTAAATTTTATTTAATCTTGAGTAATCTAAAAATAGTTAAAACTTAAATTTTATTTAATCTTGAGTAATCTAAAAATAGTTAAAACTTTAATTTTATTTAATCTTGAGTAATCTAAAAATAGTTAAAACTTAAATTTTATTTAATCTTGAGTAATCTAAAAATAGTTAAAACTTAAATTTTATTAATCTTGAGTAATCTAAAAATAATAAGATTTAAACTTTATTTAATCTTGAGTAATCTAAAAATAGTTAAAACTTAAATTTTATTTAATCTTGAGTGATCTAAAAATAGTTAAAACTTAAATTTTATTTAATCTTGAGTAATCTAAAAATTGTTAGATTTAAATTTTATTTAAACTTGAGTAATCTAAAAATAGTTAAAACTTTAATTTTATTTAATCTTGAGTAATCTAAAAATAGTTAAAACTTTAATTTTATTTAATCTTGAGTAATCTAAAAATAGTTAAAACTTAAATTTTATTTAATCTTGAGTGATCTAAAAATAGTTAAAACTTAAATTTTATTTAATCTTGAGTAATCTAAAAATAGTTAAAACTTTAATTTTATTTAATCTTGAGTAATCTAAAAATAGTTAAAACTTTCATTTTATTTAATCTTGAGTAATCTAAAAATAGTTAAAACTTAAATTTTATTTAATCTTGAGTAATTTAAAAATAGTTAAAACTTTAATTTTATTTAATCTTGAGTAATCTAAAAATAGTTAAAACTTTCATTTTATTTAATCTTGAGTAATCTAAAAATAGTTAAAACTTAAATTTTATTTAATCTTGAGTAATCTAAAAATAGTTAAAACTTAAATTTTATTTAATCTTGAGTAATCTAAAAATAGTTAAAACTTAAATTTTATTTAATCTTGAGTAATCTAAAAATAGTTTGATTTAAATTTTATTTAATCTTGAGTAATCTAAAAATAGTTTGATTTAAATTTTATTTAATCTTTAATCTTAGTATTTAATCTTGAGTAATCTAAAAATAGTTAAAACTTTAATTTTATTTAATCTTGAGTAATCTAAAAATAGTTAAAACTTTCATTTTATTTAATCTTGAGTAATCTAAAAATAGTTAAAACTTTAATTTTATTTAATCTTGAGTAATCTAAAAATAGTTAAAACTTAAATTTTATTTAATCTTGAGTAATCTAAAAATAGTTAAAACTTTAATTTTATTTAATCTTGAGTAATCTAAAAATAGTTAAAACTTAAATATTATTTAATCTTGAGTAATCTAAAAATAGTTAAAACTTTAATTTTATTTAAACTTGAGTAATCTAAAAATAGTTAAAACTTTAATTTTATTTAATCTTGAGTAATCTAAAAATAGTTAAAACTTTCATTTTATTTAATCTTGAGTAATCTAAAAATAGTTAAAACTTAAATTTTATTTAATCTTGAGTAATCTAAAAATAGTTAAAACTTAAATTTTATTTAATCTTGAGTAATCTAAAAATAGTTAAAACTTAAATTTTATTTAATCTTGAGTAATCTAAAAATAGTTAAAACTTTAATTTTATTTAATCTTGAGTAATCTAAAAATAGTTAAAACTTAAATTTTATTTAATCTTGAGTAATCTAAAAATAGTTTGATTTAAATTTTATTTAATCTTGAGTAATCTAAAAATAGTTAAAACTTAAATTTTATTTAATCTTGAGTAATCTAAAAATAGTTAAAACTTTAATTTTATTTAATCTTGAGTAATCTAAAAATAGTTAAAACTTTAATTTTATTTAATCTTGAGTAATCTAAAAATAGTTAAAACTTTCATTTTATTTAATCTTGAGTAATCTAAAAATAGTTAAAACTTAAATTTTATTTAATCTTGAGTGATCTAAAAATAGTTAAAACTTAAATTTTATTTAATCTTGAGTAATCTAAAAATAGTTAAAACTTTAATTTTATTTAATCTTGAGTAATCTAAAAATAGTTAAAACTTTCATTTTATTTAATCTTGAGTAATCTAAAAATAGTTAAAACTTAAATTTTATTTAATCTTGAGTAATTTAAAAATAGTTAAAACTTTAATTTTATTTAATCTTGAGTAATCTAAAAATAGTTAAAACTTTCATTTTATTTAATCTTGAGTAATCTAAAAATAGTTAAAACTTAAATTTTATTTAATCTTGAGTAATCTAAAAATAGTTAAAACTTAAATTTTATTTAATCTTGAGTAATCTAAAAATAGTTAAAACTTAAATTTTATTTAATCTTGAGTAATCTAAAAATAGTTAAAACTTTAATTTTATTTAATCTTGAGTAATCTAAAAATAGTTAAAACTTTAATTTTATTTAATCTTGAGTAATCTAAAAATAGTTAAAACTTTCATTTTATTTAATCTTGAGTAATCTAAAAATAGTTAAAACTTAAATTTTATTTAATCTTGAGTGATCTAAAAATAGTTAAAACTTAAATTTTATTTAATCTTGAGTAATCTAAAAATAGTTAAAACTTTAATTTTATTTAATCTTGAGTAATCTAAAAATAGTTAAAACTTTCATTTTATTTAATCTTGAGTAATCTAAAAATAGTTAAAACTTTAATTTTATTTAATCTTGAGTAATCTAAAAATAGTTAAAACTTAAATTTTATTTAATCTTGAGTAATCTAAAAATAGTTAAAACTTTAATTTTATTTAATCTTGAGTAATCTAAAAATAGTTAAAACTTTAATTTTATTTAATCTTGAGTAATCTAAAAATAGTTAAAACTTAAATATTATTTAATCTTGAGTAATCTAAAAATAGTTAAAACTTTAATTTTATTTAAACTTGAGTAATCTAAAAATAGTTAAAACTTTAATTTTATTTAATCTTGAGTAATCTAAAAATAGTTAAAACTTTAATTTTATTTAATCTTGAGTAATCTAAAAATAGTTAAAACTTAAATTTTATTTAATCTTGAGTAATCTAAAAATAGTTAAAACTTAAATTTTATTTAATCTTGAGTAATCTAAAAATAGTTAAAACTTAAATTTTATTTAATCTTGAGTAATCTAAAAATAGTTAAAACTTAAATTTTATTTAATCTTGAGTAATCTAAAAATAGTTTGATTTAAATTTTATTTAATCTTGAGTAATCTAAAAATAGTTAAAACTTTAATTTTATTTAATCTTGAGTAATCTAAAAATAGTTAAAACTTTCATTTTATTTAATCTTGAGTAATCTAAAAATAGTTAAAACTTAAATTTTATTTAATCTTGAGTAATCTAAAAATAGTTTGATTTAAATTTTATTTAATCTTGAGTAATCTAAAAATAGTTAAAACTTTCATTTTATTTAATCTTGAGTAATCTAAAAATAGTTAAAACTTAAATTTTATTTAATCTTGAGTAATCTAAAAATAGTTAAAACTTTAATTTTATTTAATCTTGAGTAATCTAAAAATAGTTAAAACTTTCATTTTATTTAATCTTGAGTAATCTAAAAATAGTTAAAACTTAAATTTTATTTAATCTTGAGTAATCTAAAAATAGTTTGATTTAAATTTTATTTAATCTTGAGTAATCTAAAAATAGTTAAAACTTAAATTTTATTTAATCTTGAGTGATCTAAAAATAGTTAAAACTTAAATTTTATTTAATCTTGAGTAATCTAAAAATAGTTAAAACTTAAATTTTATTTAATCTTGAGTAATCTAAAAATAGTTTGATTTAAATTTTATTTAATCTTGAGTAATCTAAAAATAGTTAAAACTTAAATTTTATTTAATCTTGAGTGATCTAAAAATAGTTAAAACTTAAATTTTATTTAATCTTGAGTAATCTAAAAATATTTAAAACTTAAATTTTATTTAATCTTGAGTAATCTAAAAATAGTTAAAACTTAAATTTTATTTAATCTTGAGTAATCTAAAAATAGTTAAAACTTAAATTTTATTTAATCTTGAGTAATCTAAAAATAGTTAAAACTTTAATTTTATTTAATCTTGAGTAATCTAAAAATAGTTAAAACTTAAATTTTATTTAATCTTGAGTAATCTAAAAATAGTTAAAACTTAAATTTTATTTAATCTTGAGTAATCTAAAAATAGTTAAAACTTTAATTTTATTTAATCTTGAGTAATCTAAAAATAGTTAAAACTTTAATTTTATTTAATCTTGAGTAATCTAAAAATAGTTAAAACTTTAATTTTATTTAATCTTGAGTAATCTAAAAATATTTAAAACTTAAATTTTATTTAATCTTGAGTAATCTAAAAATTGTTAGATTTAAATTTTATTTAAACTTGAGTAATCTAAAAATAGTTAAAACTTTAATTTTATTTAATCTTGAGTAATCTAAAAATAGTTAAAACTTTAATTTTATTTAATCTTGAGTAATCTAAAAATAGTTAAAACTTAAATTTTATTTAATCTTGAGTAATCTAAAAATAGTTAAAACTTAAATTTTATTTAATCTTGAGTAATCTAAAAATAGTTAAAACTTTAATTTTATTTAATCTTGAGTAATCTAAAAATAGTTAAAACTTTCATTTTATTTAATCTTGAGTAATCTAAAAATAGTTAAAACTTTAATTTTATTTAATCTTGAGTAATCTAAAAATAGTTAAAACTTTCATTTTATTTAATCTTGAGTAATCTAAAAATAGTTAAAACTTAAATTTTATTTATTCTTTAGTAATTTAAAAATAGTTAAAACTTTAATTTTATTTAATCTTGAGTAATCTAAAAATAGTTAAAACTTTCATTTTATTTAATCTTGAGTAATCTAAAAATAGTTAAAACTTAAATTTTATTTATTCTTTAGTAATTTAAAAATAGTTAAAACTTTAATTTTATTTAATCTTGAGTAATCTAAAAATAGTTAAAACTTAAATTTTATTTAATCTTGAGTAATCTAAAAATAGTTAAAACTTAAACTTTATTTAATCTTGAGTAATCTAAAAATAGTTAAAATTTTAATTTTATTTAATCTTGAGTAATCTAAAAATAGTTAAAACTTAAACTTTATTTAATCTTGAGTAATCTAAAAATAGTTAAAACTTTAATTTTATTAATCTTGAGTAATCTAAAAATAGTTAAAACTTAAATTTTATTTAATCTTGAGTAATCTAAAAATAGTTAAAACTTAAATTTTATTTAATCTTGAGTAATCTAAAAATAGTTAAAACTTTAATTTTATTTAATCTTGAGTAATCTAAAAATAGTTAAAACTTAAACTTTATTTAATCTTGAGTAATCTAAAAATAGTTAAAACTTAAACTTTATTTAATCTTGAGTAATCTAAAAATAGTTAAAACTTAAATATTATTTAATCTTGAGTAATCTAAAAATAGTTAAAACTTAAATTTTATTTAATCTTGAGTAATCTAAAAATAGTTAAAACTTAAATTTTATTTAATCTTGAGTAATCTAAAAATAGTTAAAACTTTAATTTTATTAATCTTGAGTAATCTAAAAATAGTTAAAACTTAAATTTTATTTAATCTTGAGTAATCTAAAAATAGTTAAAACTTAAATTTTATTTAATCTTGAGTAATCTAAAAATAGTTAAAACTTTCATTTTATTTAATCTTGAGTAATCTAAAAATAGTTAAAACTTAAATTTTATTTAATCTTGAGTAATCTAAAAATAGTTTGATTTAAATTTTATTTAATCTTGAGTAATCTAAAAATAGTTAAAACTTAAATTTTATTTAATCTTGAGTAATCTAAAAATAGTTAAAACTTTAATTTTATTTAATCTTGAGTAATCTAAAAATAGTTAAAACTTAAATTTTATTAATCTTGAGTAATCTAAAAATAGTTAAAACTTTAATTTTATTTAATCTTGAGTAATCTAAAAATAGTTTGATTTAAATTTTATTTAATCTTGAGTAATCTAAAAATAGTTAAAACTTAAATTTTATTTAATCTTGAGTAATCTAAAAATAGTTAAAACTTTAATTTTATTTAATCTTGAGTAATCTAAAAATAGTTAAAACTTAAATTTTATTTAATCTTGAGTAATCTAAAAATAGTTAAAACTTTAATTTTATTTAATCTTGAGTAATCTAAAAATAGTTTGATTTAAATTTTATTTAATCTTGAGTAATCTAAAAATAGTTAAAACTTAAATTTTATTTAATCTTGAGTAATCTAAAAATAGTTAAAACTTTAATTTTATTTAATCTTGAGTAATCTAAAAATAGTTAAAACTTAAATTTTATTAATCTTGAGTAATCTAAAAATAGTTAAAACTTTAATTTTATTTAATCTTGAGTAATCTAAAAATAGTTAAAACTTTAATTTTATTTAATCTTGAGTAATCTAAAAATAGTTAAAACTTAAACTTTATTTAATCTTGAGTGATCTAAAAATAGTTTGATTTAAATTTTATTTAATCTTGAGTAATCTAAAAATAGTTTGATTTAAATTTTATTTAATCTTGAGTAATCTAAAAATAGTTAAAACTTAAATTTTATTTAATCTTGAGTGATCTTTTAAAAGTGATAGTTAAAACTTAAATTTTATTTAATCTTGAGTAATCTAAAAATAGTTAAAACTTAAACTTTATTTAATCTTGAGTAATCTAAAAATAGTTAAAACTTAAATTTTATTTAATCTTGAGTAATCTAAAAATAGTTAAAACTTAAACTTTATTTAATCTTGAGTAATCTAAAAATAGTTAAAACTTAAATTTTATTTAATCTTGAGTAATCTAAAAATAGTTAAAACTTTAATTTTATTTAATCTTGAGTAATCTAAAAATAGTTAAAACTTAAACTTTATTTAATCTTGAGTAATCTAAAAATAGTTAAAACTTAAATTTTATTTAATCTTGAGTAATCTAAAAATAGTTAAAACTTAAACTTTATTTAATCTTGAGTAATCTAAAAATAGTTAAAACTTAAATTTTATTTAATCTTGAGTAATCTAAAAATAGTTTGATTTAAATTTTATTTAATCTTGAGTAATCTAAAAATAGTTAAAACTTAAATTTTATTTAATCTTGAGTGATCTAAAAATAGTTAAAACTTAAATTTTATTTAATCTTGAGTAATCTAAAAATAGTTTGATTTAAATTTTATTTAATCTTGAGTAATCTAAAAATAGTTAAAACTTAAATTTTATTTAATCTTGAGTAATCTAAAAATAGTTTGATTTAAATTTTATTTAATCTTGAGTAATCTAAAAATAGTTAAAACTTTAATTTTATTTAATCTTGAGTAATCTAAAAATAGTTAAAACTTAAATTTTATTTAATCTTGAGTAATCTAAAAATAGTTAAAACTTTAATTTTATTTAATCTTGAGTAATCTAAAAATAGTTAAAACTTAAACTTTATTTAATCTTGAGTAATCTAAAAATAGTTAAAACTTTAATTTTATTTAATCTTGAGTAATCTAAAAATAGTTAAAACTTTAATTTTATTTAATCTTGAGTAATCTAAAAATAGTTAAAACTTAAATTTTATTTAATCTTGAGTAATCTAAAAATAGTTAAAACTTTAATTTTATTTAATCTTGAGTAATCTAAAAATAATTAGATTTAAACTTTATTTAATCTTGAGTAATCTAAAAATAGTTAAAACTTTCATTTTATTTAATCTTGAGTAATCTAAAAATAGTTAAAACTTAAATTTTATTTAATCTTGAGTAATCTAAAAATAGTTTGATTTAAATTTTATTTAATCTTGAGTAATCTAAAAATAGTTTGATTTAAATTTTATTTAATCTTGAGTAATCTAAAAATAGTTAAAACTTTAATTTTATTTAATCTTGAGTAATCTAAAAATAGTTAAAACTTTAATTTTATTTAATCTTGAGTAATCTAAAAATAGTTAAAACTTAAACTTTATTTAATCTTGAGTAATCTAAAAATAGTTAAAACTTAAATTTTATTTAATCTTGAGTAATCTAAAAATAGTTAAAACTTTAATTTTATTTAATCTTGAGTAATCTAAAAATAGTTAAAACTTAAATTTTATTTAATCTTGAGTAATCTAAAAATAGTTTGATTTAAATTTTATTTAATCTTGAGTAATCTAAAAATAGTTAAAACTTAAATTTTATTTAATCTTGAGCAATCTAAAAATAGTTAAAACTTTAATTTTATTTAATCTTGAGTAATCTAAAAATAGTTAAAACTTAAATATTATTTAATCTTGAGTAATCTAAAAATAGTTAAAACTTAAATTTTATTTAATCTTGAGTAATCTAAAAATAGTTAAAACTTAAATTTTATTTAATCTTGAGTAATCTAAAAATAGTTAAAACTTAAATTTTATTTAATCTTGAGTAATCTAAAAATAGTTAAAACTTTAATTTTATTTAATCTTGAGTAATCTAAAAATAGTTAAAACTTAAATTTTATTTAATCTTGAGTAATCTAAAAATAGTTAAAACTTAAATTTTATTTAATCTTGAGTAATCTAAAAATAGTTAAAACTTTAATTTTATTTAATCTTGAGTAATCTAAAAATAGTTAAAACTTAAATTTTATTTAATCTTGAGTAATCTAAAAATAGTTAAAACTTAAATTTTATTTAATCTTGAGCAATCTAAAAATAGTTAAAACTTTAATTTTATTTAATCTTGAGTAATCTAAAAATAGTTAAAACTTAAATTTTATTTAATCTTGAGCAATCTAAAAATAGTTAAAACTTTAATTTTATTTAATCTTGAGTAATCTAAAAATAGTTAAAACTTTAATTTTATTTAATCTTGAGTAATCTAAAAATAGTTAAAACTTAAATTTTATTTAATCTTGAGTAATCTAAAAATAGTTAAAACTTTAATTTTATTTAATCTTGAGTAATCTAAAAATAGTTAAAACTTTAATTTTATTTAATCTTGAGTAATCTAAAAATAGTTAAAACTTTAATTTTATTTAATCTTGAGTAATCTAAAAATAGTTAAAACTTAAATTTTATTTAATCTTGAGTAATCTAAAAATAGTTAAAACTTAAATTTTATTTAATCTTGAGTAATCTAAAAATAGTTAAAACTTTAATTTTATTTAAACTTGAGTAATCTAAAAATAGTTAAAACTTAAATTTTATTTAATCTTGAGTAATCTAAAAATAGTTAAAACTTTAATTTTATTTAATCTTGAGTAATCTAAAAATAGTTAAAACTTTAATTTTATTTAATCTTGAGTAATCTAAAAATAGTTAAAACTTAAATTTTATTTAATCTTGAGTAATCTAAAAATAGTTAAAACTTTAATTTTATTTAATCTTGAGTAATCTAAAAATAGTTAAAACTTTAATTTTATTTAATCTTGAGTAATCTAAAAATAGTTAAAACTTTAATTTTATTTAATCTTGAGTAATCTAAAAATAGTTAAAACTTTAATTTTATTTAATCTTGAGTAATCTAAAAATAGTTAAAACTTTAATTTTATTTAATCTTGAGTAATCTAAAAATAGTTAAAACTTTAATTTTATTTAATCTTGAGTAATCTAAAAATAGTTAAAACTTTAATTTTATTTAATCTTGAGTAATCTAAAAATAGTTAAAACTTTAATTTTATTTAATCTTGAGTAATCTAAAAATAGTTAAAACTTAAATTTTATTTAATCTTGAGTAATCTAAAAATAGTTAAAACTTTAATTTTATTTAATCTTGAGTAATCTAAAAATAGTTAAAACTTTAATTTTATTTAATCTTGAGTAATCTAAAAATAGTTAAAACTTTAATTTTATTTAATCTTGAGTAATCTAAAAATAGTTAAAACTTAAATTTTATTTAATCTTGAGTAATCTAAAAATAGTTAAAACTTAAATTTTATTTAATCTTGAGTAATCTAAAAATAGTTAAAACTTTAATTTTATTTAATCTTGAGTAATCTAAAAATAGTTAAAACTTAAATATTATTTAATCTTGAGTAATCTAAAAATAGTTAAAACTTTAATTTTATTTAAACTTGAGTAATCTAAAAATAGTTAAAACTTAAATTTTATTTAATCTTGAGTAATCTAAAAATAGTTAAAACTTTAATTTTATTTAATCTTGAGTAATCTAAAAATAGTTAAAACTTTAATTTTATTTAATCTTGAGTAATCTAAAAATAGTTAAAACTTAAATTTTATTTAATCTTGAGTAATCTAAAAATAGTTAAAACTTTAATTTTATTTAATCTTGAGTAATCTAAAAATAGTTAAAACTTTAATTTTATTTAATCTTGAGTAATCTAAAAATAGTTAAAACTTAAATTTTATTTAATCTTGAGTAATCTAAAAATAGTTAAAACTTTAATTTTATTTAATCTTGAGTAATCTAAAAATAGTTAAAACTTAAATTTTATTTAATCTTGAGTAATCTAAAAATAGTTAAAACTTTAATTTTATTTAATCTTGAGTAATCTAAAAATAGTTAAAACTTTAATTTTATTTAATCTTGAGTAATCTAAAAATAGTTAAAACTTTAATTTTATTTAATCTTGAGTAATCTAAAAATAGTTAAAACTTAAATTTTATTTAATCTTGAGTAATCTAAAAATAGTTAAAACTTTAATTTTATTTAATCTTGAGTAATCTAAAAATAGTTAAAACTTTAATTTTATTTAATCTTGAGTAATCTAAAAATAGTTAAAACTTTAATTTTATTTAATCTTGAGTAATCTAAAAATAGTTAAAACTTAAATTTTATTTAATCTTGAGTAATCTAAAAATAGTTAAAACTTAAATTTTATTTAATCTTGAGTAATCTAAAAATAGTTAAAACTTTAATTTTATTTAATCTTGAGTAATCTAAAAATAGTTAAAACTTTAATTTTATTTAATCTTGAGTAATCTAAAAATAGTTAAAACTTTAATTTTATTTAATCTTGAGTAATCTAAAAATAGTTAAAACTTTAATTTTATTTAATCTTGAGTAATCTAAAAATAGTTAAAACTTTAATTTTATTTAATCTTGAGTAATCTAAAAATAGTTAAAACTTTCATTTTATTTAATCTTGAGTAATCTAAAAATAGTTAAAACTTAAATTTTATTTAATCTTGAGTAATCTAAAAATAGTTAAAACTTAAATTTTATTTAATCTTGAGTAATCTAAAAATAGTTAAAACTTAAATTTTATTTAATCTTGAGTAATCTAAAAATAGTATGATTTAAATTTTATTTAATCTTGAGTAATCTAAAAATAGTTAAAACTTTCATTTTATTTAATCTTGAGTAATCTAAAAATAGTTAAAACTTAAATTTTATTTAATCTTGAGTAATCTAAAAATAGTTTGATTTAAATTTTATTTAATCTTGAGTAATCTAAAAATAGTTAAAACTTTCATTTTATTTAATCTTGAGTAATCTAAAAATAGTTAAAACTTAAATTTTATTTAATCTTGAGTAATCTAAAAATAGTTTGATTTAAATTTTATTTAATCTTGAGTAATCTAAAAATAGTTAAAACTTTCATTTTATTTAATCTTGAGTAATCTAAAAATAGTTAAAACTTTCATTTTATTTAATCTTGAGTAATCTAAAAATAGTTAAAACTTTCATTTTATTTAATCTTGAGTAATCTAAAAATAGTTAAAACTTAAATTTTATTTAATCTTGAGTAATCTAAAAATAGTTAAAACTTTAATTTTATTTAATCTTGAGTAATCTAAAAATAGTTAAAACTTAAACTTTATTTAATCTTGAGTAATCTAAAAATATTTAAAACTTTAATTTTATTTAATCTTGAGTAATCTAAAAATAGTTAAAACTTTAATTTTATTTAATCTTGAGTAATCTAAAAATAGTTTGATTTAAATTTTATTTAATCTTGAGTAATCTAAAAATAGTTAAAACTTTAATTTTATTTAATCTTGAGTAATCTAAAAATAGTTAAAACTTAAATTTTATTTAATCTTGAGTAATCTAAAAATAGTTAAAACTTAAATTTTATTTAATCTTGAGTAATCTAAAAATAGTTAAAACTTTCATTTTATTTAATCTTGAGTAATCTAAAAATAGTTAAAACTTAAATTTTATTTAATCTTGAGTAATCTAAAAATAGTTTGATTTAAATTTTATTTAATCTTGAGTAATCTAAAAATAGTTTGATTTAAATTTTATTTAATCTTGAGTAATCTAAAAATAGTTAAAACTTAAATTTTATTTAATCTTGAGTAATCTAAAAATAGTTTGATTTAAATTTTATTTAATCTTGAGTAATCTAAAAATAGTTAAAACTTAAATTTTATTTAATCTTGAGTAATCTAAAAATAGTTTGATTTAAATTTTATTTAATCTTGAGTAATCTAAAAATAGTTAAAACTTAAATTTTATTTAATCTTGAGTAATCTAAAAATAGTTAAAACTTTAATTTTATTTAATCTTAAGTAATCTAAAAATAGTTAAAACTTTAATTTTATTTAATCTTGAGTAATCTAAAAATAGTTAAAACTTAAATTTTATTTAATCTTGAGTAATCTAAAAATAGTTAAAACTTAAATTTTATTTAATCTTGAGTAATCTAAAAATAGTTAAAACTTAATTTTATTTAATCTTGAGTAATCTAAAAATAGTTAAAACTTTAATTTTATTTAATCTTGAGTAATCTAAAAATAGTTAAAACTTAAATTTTATTTAATCTTGAGTAATCTAAAAATAGTTAAAACTTAAATTTTATTTAATCTTGAGTAATCTAAAAATAGTTAAAACTTTAATTTTATTTAATCTTGAGTAATCTAAAAATAGTTAAAACTTTAATTTTATTTAATCTTGAGTAATCTAAAAATAGTTAAAACTTAAATTTTATTTAATCTTGAGCAATCTAAAAATAGTTAAAACTTTAATTTTATTTAATCTTGAGTAATCTAAAAATAGTTAAAACTTAAATTTTATTTAATCTTGAGTAATCTAAAAATAGTTTGATTTAAATTTTATTTAATCTTGAGTAATCTAAAAATAGTTAAAACTTAAATTTTATTTAATCTTGAGTAATCTAAAAATAGTTAAAACTTTAATTTTATTTAATCTTGAGTAATCTAAAAATAGTTAAAACTTTAATTTTATTTAATCTTGAGTAATCTAAAAATAGTTAAAACTTTAATTTTATTTAATCTTGAGTAATCTAAAAATAGTTAAAACTTAAATTTTATTTAATCTTGAGTAATCTAAAAATAGTTAAAACTTTAATTTTATTTAATCTTGAGTAATCTAAAAATAGTTAAAACTTTAATTTTATTTAATCTTGAGTAATCTAAAAATAGTTAAAACTTTAATTTTATTTAATCTTGAGTAATCTAAAAATAGTTAAAACTTAAATTTTATTTAATCTTGAGTAATCTAAAAATAGTTAAAACTTAAATATTATTTAATCTTGAGTAATCTAAAAATAGTTAAAACTTAAATTTTATTTAATCTTGAGTAATCTAAAAATAGTTAAAACTTTAATTTTATTTAATCTTGAGTAATCTAAAAATAGTTAAAACTTTAATTTTATTTAATCTTGAGTAATCTAAAAATAGTTAAAACTTTAATTTTATTTAATCTTGAGTAATCTAAAAATAGTTAAAACTTAAATTTTATTTAATCTTGAGTAATCTAAAAATAGTTAAAACTTAAATTTTATTTAATCTTGAGTAATCTAAAAATAGTTAAAACTTTAATTTTATTTAATCTTGAGTAATCTAAAAATAGTTAAAACTTAAATATTATTTAATCTTGAGTAATCTAAAAATAGTTAAAACTTAAATTTTATTTAATCTTGAGTAATCTAAAAATAGTTAAAACTTTAATTTTATTTAATCTTGAGTAATCTAAAAATAGTTAAAACTTAAATTTTATTTAATCTTGAGTAATCTAAAAATAGTTAAAACTTTAATTTTATTTAATCTTGAGTAATCTAAAAATAGTTAAAACTTAAATTTTATTTAATCTTGAGTAATCTAAAATAGTTAAAACTTAAATTTTATTTAATCTTGAGTAATCTAAAAATAGTTAAAACTTTAATTTTATTTAATCTTGAGTAATCTAAAAATAGTTAAAACTTAAATATTATTTAATCTTGAGTAATCTAAAAATAGTTAAAACTTAAATTTTATTTAATCTTGAGTAATCTAAAAATAGTTAAAACTTAAATATTATTTAATCTTGAGTAATCTAAAAATAGTTAAAACTTAAATTTATTTAATCTTGAGTAATCTAAAAATAGTTAAAACTTAAACTTTATTTAATCTTGAGTAATCTAAAAATAGTTAAAACTTAAATTTTATTTAATCTTGAGTAATCTAAAAATAGTTAAAACTTAAACTTTATTTAATCTTGAGTAATCTAAAAATAGTTAAAACTTAAATTTTATTTAATCTTGAGTAATCTAAAAATAGTTTGATTTAAATTTTATTTAATCTTGAGTAATCTAAAAATAGTTTGATTTAAATTTTATTTAATCTTGAGTAATCTAAAAATAGTTTGATTTAAATTTTATTTAATCTTGAGTAATCTAAAAATAGTTAAAACTTTAATTTTATTTAATCTTGAGTAATCTAAAAATAATTAGATTTAAACTTTATTTAATCTTGAGTAATCTAAAAATAGTTAAAACTTTAATTTTATTTAATCTTGAGTAATCTAAAAATAGTTAAAACTTAAATTTTATTTAATCTTGAGTAATCTAAAAATAGTTAAAACTTAAATTTTATTTAATCTTGAGTAATCTAAAAATAGTTAAAACTTTAATTTTATTTAATCTTGAGTAATCTAAAAATAGTTAAAACTTAAATATTATTTAATCTTGAGTAATCTAAAAATAGTTAAAACTTAAATTTTATTTAATCTTGAGTAATCTAAAAATAGTTAAAACTTAAATATTATTTAATCTTGAGTAATCTAAAAATAGTTAAAACTTAAATTTTATTTAATCTTGAGTAATCTAAAAATAGTTAAAACTTTAATTTTATTTAATCTTGAGTAATCTAAAAATAGTTAAAACTTTAATTTTATTTAATCTTGAGTAATCTAAAAATAGTTAAAACTTTAATTTTATTTAATCTTGAGTAATCTAAAAATAGTTAAAACTTAAATTTTATTTAATCTTGAGTAATCTAAAAATAGTTAAAACTTAAATTTTATTTAATCTTGAGTAATCTAAAAATAGTTAAAACTTTAATTTTATTTAATCTTGAGTAATCTAAAAATAGTTAAAACTTAAATATTATTTAATCTTGAGTAATCTAAAAATAGTTAAAACTTTAATTTTATTTAATCTTGAGTAATCTAAAAATAGTTAAAACTTAAATTTTATTTAATCTTGAGTAATCTAAAAATAGTTAAAACTTAAATTTTATTTAATCTTGAGTAATCTAAAAATAGTTAAAACTTAAATATTATTTAATCTTGAGTAATCTAAAAATAGTTAAAACTTTAATTTTATTTAATCTTGAGTAATCTAAAAATAGTTTAAAACTTAAATTTTATTTAATCTTGAGTAATCTAAAAATAGTTAAAACTTAAATTTTATTTAATCTTGAGTAATCTAAAAATAGTTAAAACTTTAATTTTATTTAATCTTGAGTAATCTAAAAATAGTTAAAACTTAAATATTATTTAATCTTGAGTAATCTAAAAATAGTTAAAACTTAAATTTTATTTAATCTTGAGTAATCTAAAAATAGTTAAAACTTAAATATTATTTAATCTTGAGTAATCTAAAAATAGTTAAAACTTAAATTTTATTTAATCTTGAGTAATCTAAAAATAGTTAAAACTTAAACTTTATTTAATCTTGAGTAATCTAAAAATAGTTAAAACTTAAATTTTATTTAATCTTGAGTAATCTAAAAATAGTTAAAACTTAAACTTTATTTAATCTTGAGTAATCTAAAAATAGTTAAAACTTAAATTTTATTTAATCTTGAGTAATCTAAAAATAGTTTGATTTAAATTTTATTTAATCTTGAGTAATCTAAAAATAGTTTGATTTAAATTTTATTTAATCTTGAGTAATCTAAAAATAGTTTGATTTAAATTTTATTTAATCTTGAGTAATCTAAAAATAGTTAAAACTTAAATTTTATTTAATCTTGAGTGATCTAAAAATAGTTAAAACTTTAATTTTATTTAATCTTGAGTAATCTAAAAATAGTAAAAACTTAAATTTTATTTAATCTTGAGTAATCTAAAAATAGTTAAAACTTAAATTTTATTTAATCTTGAGTAATCTAAAAATTGTTAGATTTAAATTTTATTTAAACTTGAGTAATCTAAAAATAGTTAAAACTTTAATTTTATTAATCTTGAGTAATCTAAAAATAGTTAAAACTTAAATTTTATTTAATCTTGAGTAATCTAAAAATTGTTAGATTTAAATTTTATTTAAACTTGAGTAATCTAAAAATAGTTAAAACTTTAATTTTATTAATCTT
>CAMPDV010006050.1:0-25434 GCA_946699065.1 Loxodes magnus | reverse complement strand
ACAAACCAAATACAGATTCGTAATTATTATATTATTACTAACATTTTGGATATTCTAACTCATATTTTAGTGCTTGCTACGAATACTTATCATTAGATATTCTTTTCTTACTTTACTTCTTCACTTTTCTATAGGCTAACTTTCATCTACAAGCATATCTTGACAAACCAAATACAGATTCGTAATTATTATATTATTACTAACATTTTGGATATTCTAACTCATATTTTAGTGCTTGCTACGAATACTTATCATTAGATATTCTTTTCTTACTTTACTTCTTCACTTTTCTATAGGCTAACTTTCATCTACAAGCATATCTTGACAAACCAAATACAGATTCGTAATTATTATATTATTACTAACATTTTGGATATTCTAACTCATATTTTAGTGCTTGCTACGAATACTTATCATTAGATATTCTTTTCTTACTTTACTTCTTCACTTTTCTATAGGCTAACTTTCATCTACAAGCATATCTTGACAAACCAAATACAGATTCGTAATTATTATATTATTACTAACATTTTGGATATTCTAACTCATATTTTAGTGCTTGCTACGAATACTTATCATTAGATATTCTTTTCTTACTTTACTTCTTCACTTTTCTATAGGCTAACTTTCATCTACAAGCATATCTTGACAAACCAAATACAGATTCGTAATTATTATATTATTACTAACATTTTGGATATTCTAACTCATATTTTAGTGCTTGCTACGAATACTTATCATTAGATATTCTTTTCTTACTTTACTTCTTCACTTTTCTATAGGCTAACTTTCATCTACAAGCATATCTTGACAAACCAAATACAGATTCGTAATTATTATATTATTACTAACATTTTGGATATTCTAACTCATATTTTAGTGCTTGCTACGAATACTTATCATTAGATATTCTTTTCTTACTTTACTTCTTCACTTTTCTATAGGCTAACTTTCATCTACAAGCATATCTTGACAAACCAAATACAGATTCGTAATTATTATATTATTACTAACATTTTGGATATTCTAACTCATATTTTAGTGCTTGCTACGAAAACTTATCATTAGATATTCTTATCTTACTTTACTTCTTCACTTTTCTAAATACTTATTACTTCTCAAAGCATACTACTTACAACATAAACTCTACCTTCTTTTCTTACTTTACTTCTTCACTTTTCTAAATACTTATTACTTCTCAAAGCATACTACTTACAACATAAACTCTACCTTCTTTTCTTACTTTACTTCTTCACTTTTCTAAATACTTATTACTTCTCAAAGCATACTACTTACAACATAAACTCTACCTTCTTTTCTTACTTTACTTCTTCACTTTTCTATAGGCTAACTTTCATCTACAAGCATATCTTGACAAACCGAATACAGATTCGTAATTATTATATTATTACTAACATTTTGCATATTCTAACTTATATTTTAGTGCTTGCTACGAAAACTTATCATTAGATATTCTTTTCTTACTTTACTTCTTCACTTTTCTAAATACTTATTACTTCTCAAAGCATACTCCTTAAAACTGAAATTCTACCTTCTTTTCTTACTTTACTTCTTCACTTTTCTAAATACTTATTACTTCTCAAAGCATACTACTTACAACATAAACTCTACCTTCTTTTCTTACTTTACTTCTTCACTTTTCTATAGGCTAACTTTCATCTACAAGCATATCTTGACAAACCGAATACAGATTCGTAATTATTATATTATTACTAACATTTTGCATATTCTAACTTATATTTTAGTGCTTGCTACGAAAACTTATCATTAGATATTCTTATCTTACTTTACTTCTTCACTTTTCTAAATACTTATTACTTCTCAAAGCATACTACTTACAACATAAACTCTACCTTCTTTTCTTACTTTACTTCTTCACTTTTCTAAATACTTATTACTTCTCAAAGCATACTCCTTAAAACTGAAATTCTACCTTCTTATCTTACTTTACTTCTTCACTTTTCTAAATACTTATTACTTCTCAAAGCATACTACTTACAACATAAACTCTACCTTCTTTTCTTACTTTACTTCTTCACTTTTCTATAGGCTAACTTTCATCTACAAGCATATCTTGACAAACCGAATACAGATTCGTAATTATTATATTATTACTAACATTTTGCATATTCTAACTTATATTTTAGTGCTTGCTACGAAAACTTATCATTAGATATTCTTATCTTACTTTACTTCTTCACTTTTCTAAATACTTATTACTTCTCAAAGCATACTACTTACAACATAAACTCTACCTTCTTTTCTTACTTTACTTCTTCACTTTTCTATAGGCTAACTTTCATCTACAAGCATATCTTGACAAACCGAATACAGATTCGTAATTATTATATTATTACTAACATTTTGCATATTCTAACTTATATTTTAGTGCTTGCTACGAAAACTTATCATTAGATATTCTTTTCTTACTTTACTTCTTCACTTTTCTAAATACTTATTACTTCTCAAAGCATACTCCTTAAAACTGAAATTCTACCTTCTTTTCTTACTTTACTTCTTCACTTTTCTAAATACTTATTACTTCTCAAAGCATACTACTTACAACATAAACTCTACCTTCTTTTCTTACTTTACTTCTTCACTTTTCTATAGGCTAACTTTCATCTACAAGCATATCTTGACAAACCGAATACAGATTCGTAATTATTATATTATTACTAACATTTTGCATATTCTAACTTATATTTTAGTGCTTGCTACGAAAACTTATCATTAGATATTCTTATCTTACTTTACTTCTTCACTTTTCTAAATACTTATTACTTCTCAAAGCATACTACTTACAACATAAACTCTACCTTCTTTTCTTACTTTACTTCTTCACTTTTCTAAATACTTATTACTTCTCAAAGCATACTCCTTAAAACTGAAATTCTACCTTCTTATCTTACTTTACTTCTTCACTTTTCTAAATACTTATTACTTCTCAAAGCATACTACTTACAACATAAACTCTACCTTCTTTTCTTACTTTACTTCTTCACTTTTCTATAGGCTAACTTTCATCTACAAGCATATCTTGACAAACCGAATACAGATTCGTAATTATTATATTATTACTAACATTTTGCATATTCTAACTTATATTTTAGTGCTTGCTACGAAAACTTATCATTAGATATTCTTATCTTACTTTACTTCTTCACTTTTCTAAATACTTATTACTTCTCAAAGCATACTACTTACAACATAAACTCTACCTTCTTTTCTTACTTTACTTCTTCACTTTTCTATAGGCTAACTTTCATCTACAAGCATATCTTGACAAACCGAATACAGATTCGTAATTATTATATTATTACTAACATTTTGCATATTCTAACTTATATTTTAGTGCTTGCTACGAAAACTTATCATTAGATATTCTTTTCTTACTTTACTTCTTCACTTTTCTAAATACTTATTACTTCTCAAAGCATACTCCTTAAAACTGAAATTCTACCTTCTTTTCTTACTTTACTTCTTCACTTTTCTAAATACTTATTACTTCTCAAAGCATACTACTTACAACATAAACTCTACCTTCTTTTCTTACTTTACTTCTTCACTTTTCTATAGGCTAACTTTCATCTACAAGCATATCTTGACAAACCGAATACAGATTCGTAATTATTATATTATTACTAACATTTTGCATATTCTAACTTATATTTTAGTGCTTGCTACGAAAACTTATCATTAGATATTCTTATCTTACTTTACTTCTTCACTTTTCTAAATACTTATTACTTCTCAAAGCATACTACTTACAACATAAACTCTACCTTCTTTTCTTACTTTACTTCTTCACTTTTCTATAGGCTAACTTTCATCTACAAGCATATCTTGACAAACCGAATACAGATTCGTAATTATTATATTATTACTAACATTTTGCATATTCTAACTTATATTTTAGTGCTTGCTACGAAAACTTATCATTAGATATTCTTTTCTTACTTTACTTCTTCACTTTTCTAAATACTTATTACTTCTCAAAGCATACTCCTTAAAACTGAAATTCTACCTTCTTTTCTTACTTTACTTCTTCACTTTTCTAAATACTTATTACTTCTCAAAGCATACTACTTACAACATAAACTCTACCTTCTTTTCTTACTTTACTTCTTCACTTTTCTATAGGCTAACTTTCATCTACAAGCATATCTTGACAAACCGAATACAGATTCGTAATTATTATATTATTACTAACATTTTGCATATTCTAACTTATATTTTAGTGCTTGCTACGAAAACTTATCATTAGATATTCTTATCTTACTTTACTTCTTCACTTTTCTAAATACTTATTACTTCTCAAAGCATACTACTTACAACATAAACTCTACCTTCTTTTCTTACTTTACTTCTTCACTTTTCTATAGGCTAACTTTCATCTACAAGCATATCTTGACAAACCGAATACAGATTCGTAATTATTATATTATTACTAACATTTTGCATATTCTAACTTATATTTTAGTGCTTGCTACGAAAACTTATCATTAGATATTCTTTTCTTACTTTACTTCTTCACTTTTCTAAATACTTATTACTTCTCAAAGCATACTCCTTAAAACTGAAATTCTACCTTCTTTTCTTACTTTACTTCTTCACTTTTCTAAATACTTATTACTTCTCAAAGCATACTACTTACAACATAAACTCTACCTTCTTTTCTTACTTTACTTCTTCACTTTTCTATAGGCTAACTTTCATCTACAAGCATATCTTGACAAACCGAATACAGATTCGTAATTATTATATTATTACTAACATTTTGCATATTCTAACTTATATTTTAGTGCTTGCTACGAAAACTTATCATTAGATATTCTTATCTTACTTTACTTCTTCACTTTTCTAAATACTTATTACTTCTCAAAGCATACTACTTACAACATAAACTCTACCTTCTTTTCTTACTTTACTTCTTCACTTTTCTAAATACTTATTACTTCTCAAAGCATACTCCTTAAAACTGAAATTCTACCTTCTTATCTTACTTTACTTCTTCACTTTTCTAAATACTTATTACTTCTCAAAGCATACTACTTACAACATAAACTCTACCTTCTTTTCTTACTTTACTTCTTCACTTTTCTATAGGCTAACTTTCATCTACAAGCATATCTTGACAAACCGAATACAGATTCGTAATTATTATATTATTACTAACATTTTGCATATTCTAACTTATATTTTAGTGCTTGCTACGAAAACTTATCATTAGATATTCTTATCTTACTTTACTTCTTCACTTTTCTAAATACTTATTACTTCTCAAAGCATACTACTTACAACATAAACTCTACCTTCTTTTCTTACTTTACTTCTTCACTTTTCTATAGGCTAACTTTCATCTACAAGCATATCTTGACAAACCGAATACAGATTCGTAATTATTATATTATTACTAACATTTTGCATATTCTAACTTATATTTTAGTGCTTGCTACGAAAACTTATCATTAGATATTCTTTTCTTACTTTACTTCTTCACTTTTCTAAATACTTATTACTTCTCAAAGCATACTCCTTAAAACTGAAATTCTACCTTCTTTTCTTACTTTACTTCTTCACTTTTCTAAATACTTATTACTTCTCAAAGCATACTACTTACAACATAAACTCTACCTTCTTTTCTTACTTTACTTCTTCACTTTTCTATAGGCTAACTTTCATCTACAAGCATATCTTGACAAACCGAATACAGATTCGTAATTATTATATTATTACTAACATTTTGCATATTCTAACTTATATTTTAGTGCTTGCTACGAAAACTTATCATTAGATATTCTTATCTTACTTTACTTCTTCACTTTTCTAAATACTTATTACTTCTCAAAGCATACTACTTACAACATAAACTCTACCTTCTTTTCTTACTTTACTTCTTCACTTTTCTATAGGCTAACTTTCATCTACAAGCATATCTTGACAAACCGAATACAGATTCGTAATTATTATATTATTACTAACATTTTGCATATTCTAACTTATATTTTAGTGCTTGCTACGAAAACTTATCATTAGATATTCTTTTCTTACTTTACTTCTTCACTTTCTAAATACTTATTACTTCTCAAAGCATACTCCTTAAAACTGAAATTCTACCTTCTTTTCTTACTTTACTTCTTCACTTTTCTAAATACTTATTACTTCTCAAAGCATACTACTTACAACATAAACTCTACCTTCTTTTCTTACTTTACTTCTTCACTTTTCTATAGGCTAACTTTCATCTACAAGCATATCTTGACAAACCGAATACAGATTCGTAATTATTATATTATTACTAACATTTTGCATATTCTAACTTATATTTTAGTGCTTGCTACGAAAACTTATCATTAGATATTCTTATCTTACTTTACTTCTTCACTTTTCTAAATACTTATTACTTCTCAAAGCATACTACTTACAACATAAACTCTACCTTCTTTTCTTACTTTACTTCTTCACTTTTCTAAATACTTATTACTTCTCAAAGCATACTCCTTAAAACTGAAATTCTACCTTCTTATCTTACTTTACTTCTTCACTTTTCTAAATACTTATTACTTCTCAAAGCATACTACTTACAACATAAACTCTACCTTCTTTTCTTACTTTACTTCTTCACTTTTCTATAGGCTAACTTTCATCTACAAGCATATCTTGACAAACCGAATACAGATTCGTAATTATTATATTATTACTAACATTTTGCATATTCTAACTTATATTTTAGTGCTTGCTACGAAAACTTATCATTAGATATTCTTATCTTACTTTACTTCTTCACTTTTCTAAATACTTATTACTTCTCAAAGCATACTACTTACAACATAAACTCTACCTTCTTTTCTTACTTTACTTCTTCACTTTTCTATAGGCTAACTTTCATCTACAAGCATATCTTGACAAACCGAATACAGATTCGTAATTATTATATTATTACTAACATTTTGCATATTCTAACTTATATTTTAGTGCTTGCTACGAAAACTTATCATTAGATATTCTTTTCTTACTTTACTTCTTCACTTTTCTAAATACTTATTACTTCTCAAAGCATACTCCTTAAAACTGAAATTCTACCTTCTTTTCTTACTTTACTTCTTCACTTTTCTAAATACTTATTACTTCTCAAAGCATACTACTTACAACATAAACTCTACCTTCTTTTCTTACTTTACTTCTTCACTTTTCTATAGGCTAACTTTCATCTACAAGCATATCTTGACAAACCGAATACAGATTCGTAATTATTATATTATTACTAACATTTTGCATATTCTAACTTATATTTTAGTGCTTGCTACGAAAACTTATCATTAGATATTCTTATCTTACTTTACTTCTTCACTTTTCTAAATACTTATTACTTCTCAAAGCATACTACTTACAACATAAACTCTACCTTCTTTTCTTACTTTACTTCTTCACTTTTCTATAGGCTAACTTTCATCTACAAGCATATCTTGACAAACCGAATACAGATTCGTAATTATTATATTATTACTAACATTTTGCATATTCTAACTTATATTTTAGTGCTTGCTACGAAAACTTATCATTAGATATTCTTTTCTTACTTTACTTCTTCACTTTTCTAAATACTTATTACTTCTCAAAGCATACTCCTTAAAACTGAAATTCTACCTTCTTTTCTTACTTTACTTCTTCACTTTTCTAAATACTTATTACTTCTCAAAGCATACTACTTACAACATAAACTCTACCTTCTTTTCTTACTTTACTTCTTCACTTTTCTATAGGCTAACTTTCATCTACAAGCATATCTTGACAAACCGAATACAGATTCGTAATTATTATATTATTACTAACATTTTGCATATTCTAACTTATATTTTAGTGCTTGCTACGAAAACTTATCATTAGATATTCTTTTCTTACTTTACTTCTTCACTTTTCTAAATACTTATTACTTCTCAAAGCATACTCCTTAAAACTGAAATTCTACCTTCTTTTCTTACTTTACTTCTTCACTTTTCTAAATACTTATTACTTCTCAAAGCATACTACTTACAACATAAACTCTACCTTCTTTTCTTACTTTACTTCTTCACTTTTCTATAGGCTAACTTTCATCTACAAGCATATCTTGACAAACCGAATACAGATTCGTAATTATTATATTATTACTAACATTTTGCATATTCTAACTTATATTTTAGTGCTTGCTACGAAAACTTATCATTAGATATTCTTATCTTACTTTACTTCTTCACTTTTCTAAATACTTATTACTTCTCAAAGCATCTCTCTCACAACAAACAAGCGGAGGAGTAGGAAAAGAGAGAGATCATAGAGAGATAGTATTCTACAAGCATATCTTGACAAACCGAATACAGATTCGTAATTATTATATTATTACTAACATTTTGGCATATTCTAACTTATATTTTAGTGCTTGCTACGAAAACTTATCATTAGATATTCTTTTCTTACTTTACTTCTTCACTTTTCTAAATACTTATTACTTCTCAAAGCATACTCCTTTAAAACTGAAATTCTACCTTCTTTTCTTACTTTACTTCTTCACTTTTCTAAATACTTATTACTTCTCAAAGCATACTACTTACAACATAAACTCTACCTTCTTTTCTTACTTTACTTCTTCACTTTTCTATAGGCTAACTTTCATCTACAAGCATATCTTGACAAACCCGAATACAGATTCGTAATTATTATATTATTACTAACATTTTGCATATTCTAACTTATATTTTAGTGCTTGCTACGAAAACTTATCATTAGATATTCTTATCTTACTTTACTTCTTCAACTTTCTAAATACTTATTACTTCTCAAAGCATACTACTTACAACATAAACTCTACCTTCTTTTCTTACTTTACTTCTTCACTTTTCTAAATACTTATTACTTCTCAAAGCATTACTCCTTTAAAACTGAAATTCTACCTTCTTATCTTACTTTACTTCTTCACTTTTCTAAATACTTATTACTTCTCAAAGCATACTACTTACAACATAAACTCTACCTTCTTTTCTTACTTTACTTCTTCACTTTTCTTAGGCTAACTTTCATCTACAAGCATATCTTGACAAACCGAATACAGATTCGTAATTATTATATTATTACTAACATTTTGCATATTCTAACTTATATTTTAGTGCTTGCTACGAAAACTTATCATTAGATATTCTTATCTTACTTTACTTCTTCACTTTTCTAAATACTTATTACATCTCAAAGCATACTACTTACAACATAAACTCTACCTTCTTTTCTTACTTTACTTCTTCACTTTTCTATAGGCTAACTTTCATCTACAAGCATATCTTGACAAACCGAATACAGATTCGTAATTATTATATTATTACTAACATTTTGCATATTCTAACTTATATTTTAGTGCTTGCTACGAAAACTTATCATTAGATATTCTTTATCTTACTTTACTTCTTCACTTTTCTAAATACTTATTACTTCTCAAAGCATACTCCTTAAAACTGAAATTCTACCTTCTTTTCTTACTTTACTTCTTCACTTTTCTAAATACTTATTACTTCTCAAAGCATACTACTTACAACATAACACTATACTTCTTTTCTTACTTTACTTCTTCACTATTCTATAGGCTAACTTTCATCTACAAGCATATCTTGACAAACCGAATACAGATTCGTAATTATTATATTATTACTAACATTTTGCATATTCTAACTTATATTTTAGTGCTTGCTACGAAAACTTATCATTAGATATTCTTATCTTACTTTACTTCTTCACTTTTCTAAATACTTATTACTTCTCAAAGCATACTACTTACAACATAAACTCTACCTTCTTTTCTTACTTTACTTCTTCACTTTTCTAAATACTTATTACTTCTCAAAGCATACTCCTTAAAACTGAAATTCTACCTTCTTATCTTACTTTACTTCTTCACTTTTCTAAATACTTATTACTTCTCAAAGCATACTACTTACAACATAAACTCTACCTTCTTTTCTTACTTTACTTCTTCACTTTTCTATAGGCTAACTTTCATCTACAAGCATATCTTGACAAACCGAATACAGATTCGTAATTATTATATTATTACTAACATTTTGCATATTCTAACTTATATTTTAGTGCTTGCTACGAAAACTTATCATTAGATATTCTTATCTTACTTTACTTCTTCACTTTTCTAAATACTTATTACTTCTCAAAGCATACTACTTACAACATAAACTCTACCTTCTTTTCTTACTTTACTTCTTCACTTTTCTATAGGCTAACTTTCATCTACAAGCATATCTTGACAAACCGAATACAGATTCGTAATTATTATATTATTACTAACATTTTGCATATTCTAACTTATATTTTAGTGCTTGCTACGAAAACTTATCATTAGATATTCTTATCTTACTTTACTTCTTCACTTTTCTAAATACTTATTACTTCTCAAAGCATACTACTTACAACATAAACTCTACCTTCTTTTCTTACTTTACTTCTTCACTTTTCTAAATACTTATTACTTCTCAAAGCATACTCCTTAAAACTGAAATTCTACCTTCTTATCTTACTTTACTTCTTCACTTTTCTAAATACTTATTACTTCTCAAAGCATACTACTTACAACATAAACTCTACCTTCTTTTCTTACTTTACTTCTTCACTTTTCTATAGGCTAACTTTCATCTACAAGCATATCTTGACAAACCGAATACAGATTCGTAATTATTATATTATTACTAACATTTTGCATATTCTAACTTATATTTTAGTGCTTGCTACGAAAACTTATCATTAGATATTCTTATCTTACTTTACTTCTTCACTTTTCTAAATACTTATTACTTCTCAAAGCATACTACTTACAACATAAACTCTACCTTCTTTTCTTACTTTACTTCTTCACTTTTCTATAGGCTAACTTTCATCTACAAGCATATCTTGACAAACCGAATACAGATTCGTAATTATTATATTATTACTAACATTTTGCATATTCTAACTTATATTTTAGTGCTTGCTACGAAAACTTATCATTAGATATTCTTTTCTTACTTTACTTCTTCACTTTTCTAAATACTTATTACTTCTCAAAGCATACTCCTTAAAACTGAAATTCTACCTTCTTTTCTTACTTTACTTCTTCACTTTTCTAAATACTTATTACTTCTCAAAGCATACTACTTACAACATAAACTCTACCTTCTTTTCTTACTTTACTTCTTCACTTTTCTATAGGCTAACTTTCATCTACAAGCATATCTTGACAAACCGAATACAGATTCGTAATTATTATATTATTACTAACATTTTGCATATTCTAACTTATATTTTAGTGCTTGCTACGAAAACTTATCATTAGATATTCTTTTCTTACTTTACTTCTTCACTTTTCTAAATACTTATTACTTCTCAAAGCATACTACTTACAACATAAACTCTACCTTCTTTTCTTACTTTACTTCTTCACTTTTCTATAGGCTAACTTTCATCTACAAGCATATCTTGACAAACCGAATACAGATTCGTAATTATTATATTATTACTAACATTTTGCATATTCTAACTTATATTTTAGTGCTTGCTACGAAAACTTATCATTAGATATTCTTTTCTTACTTTACTTCTTCACTTTTCTAAATACTTATTACTTCTCAAAGCATACTCCTTAAAACTGAAATTCTACCTTCTTTTCTTACTTTACTTCTTCACTTTTCTAAATACTTATTACTTCTCAAAGCATACTACTTACAACATAAACTCTACCTTCTTTTCTTACTTTACTTCTTCACTTTTCTATAGGCTAACTTTCATCTACAAGCATATCTTGACAAACCGAATACAGATTCGTAATTATTATATTATTACTAACATTTTGCATATTCTAACTTATATTTTAGTGCTTGCTACGAAAACTTATCATTAGATATTCTTTTCTTACTTTACTTCTTCACTTTTCTAAATACTTATTACTTCTCAAAGCATACTACTTACAACATAAACTCTACCTTCTTTTCTTACTTTACTTCTTCACTTTTCTATAGGCTAACTTTCATCTACAAGCATATCTTGACAAACCGAATACAGATTCGTAATTATTATATTATTACTAACATTTTGCATATTCTAACTTATATTTTAGTGCTTGCTACGAAAACTTATCATTAGATATTCTTTTCTTACTTTACTTCTTCACTTTTCTAAATACTTATTACTTCTCAAAGCATACTCCTTAAAACTGAAATTCTACCTTCTTTTCTTACTTTACTTCTTCACTTTTCTAAATACTTATTACTTCTCAAAGCATACTACTTACAACATAAACTCTACCTTCTTTTCTTACTTTACTTCTTCACTTTTCTATAGGCTAACTTTCATCTACAAGCATATCTTGACAAACCGAATACAGATTCGTAATTATTATATTATTACTAACATTTTGCATATTCTAACTTATATTTTAGTGCTTGCTACGAAAACTTATCATTAGATATTCTTTTCTTACTTTACTTCTTCACTTTTCTAAATACTTATTACTTCTCAAAGCATACTCCTTAAAACTGAAATTCTACCTTCTTTTCTTACTTTACTTCTTCACTTTTCTAAATACTTATTACTTCTCAAAGCATACTACTTACAACATAAACTCTACCTTCTTTTCTTACTTTACTTCTTCACTTTTCTATAGGCTAACTTTCATCTACAAGCATATCTTGACAAACCGAATACAGATTCGTAATTATTATATTATTACTAACATTTTGCATATTCTAACTTATATTTTAGTGCTTGCTACGAAAACTTATCATTAGATATTCTTATCTTACTTTACTTCTTCACTTTTCTAAATACTTATTACTTCTCAAAGCATACTACTTACAACATAAACTCTACCTTCTTTTCTTACTTTACTTCTTCACTTTTCTAAATACTTATTACTTCTCAAAGCATACTCCTTAAAACTGAAATTCTACCTTCTTATCTTACTTTACTTCTTCACTTTTCTAAATACTTATTACTTCTCAAAGCATACTACTTACAACATAAACTCTACCTTCTTTTCTTACTTTACTTCTTCACTTTTCTATAGGCTAACTTTCATCTACAAGCATATCTTGACAAACCGAATACAGATTCGTAATTATTATATTATTACTAACATTTTGCATATTCTAACTTATATTTTAGTGCTTGCTACGAAAACTTATCATTAGATATTCTTATCTTACTTTACTTCTTCACTTTTCTAAATACTTATTACTTCTCAAAGCATACTACTTACAACATAAACTCTACCTTCTTTTCTTACTTTACTTCTTCACTTTTCTATAGGCTAACTTTCATCTACAAGCATATCTTGACAAACCGAATACAGATTCGTAATTATTATATTATTACTAACATTTTGCATATTCTAACTTATATTTTAGTGCTTGCTACGAAAACTTATCATTAGATATTCTTTCTTACTTTACTTCTTCACTTTTCTAAATACTTATTACTTCTCAAAGCATACTCCTTAAAACTGAAATTCTACCTTCTTTTCTTACTTTACTTCTTCACTTTTCTAAATACTTATTACTTCTCAAAGCATACTACTTACAACATAAACTCTACCCTTCTTTTCTTACTTTACTTCTTCACTTTTCTATAGGCTAACTTTCATCTACAAGCATATCTTGACAAACCGAATACAGATTCGTAATTATTATATTATTACTAACATTTTGCATATTCTAACTTATATTTTAGTGCTTGCTACGAAAACTTATCATTAGATATTCTTTTCTTACTTTACTTCTTCACTTTTCTAAATACTTATTACTTCTCAAAGCATACTACTTACAACATAAACTCTACCTTCTTTTCTTACTTTACTTCTTCACTTTTCTAAATACTTATTACTTCTCAAAGCATACTCCTTAAAACTGAAATTCTACCTTCTTATCTTACTTTACTTCTTCACTTTTCTAAATACTTATTACTTCTCAAAGCATACTACTTACAACATAAACTCTACCTTCTTTTCTTACTTTACTTCTTCACTTTTCTATAGGCTAACTTTCATCTACAAGCATATCTTGACAAACCGAATACAGATTCGTAATTATTATATTATTACTAACATTTTGCATATTCTAACTTATATTTTAGTGCTTGCTACGAAAACTTATCATTAGATATTCTTATCTTACTTTACTTCTTCACTTTTCTAAATACTTATTACTTCTCAAAGCATACTACTTACAACATAAACTCTACCTTCTTTTCTTACTTTACTTCTTCACTTTTCTATAGGCTAACTTTCATCTACAAGCATATCTTGACAAACCGAATACAGATTCGTAATTATTATATTATTACTAACATTTTGCATATTCTAACTTATATTTTAGTGCTTGCTACGAAAACTTATCATTAGATATTCTTATCTTACTTTACTTCTTCACTTTTCTAAATACTTATTACTTCTCAAAGCATACTACTTACAACATAAACTCTACCTTCTTTTCTTACTTTACTTCTTCACTTTTCTAAATACTTATTACTTCTCAAAGCATACTCCTTAAAACTGAAATTCTACCTTCTTATCTTACTTTACTTCTTCACTTTTCTAAATACTTATTACTTCTCAAAGCATACTACTTACAACATAAACTCTACCTTCTTTTCTTACTTTACTTCTTCACTTTTCTATAGGCTAACTTTCATCTACAAGCATATCTTGACAAACCGAATACAGATTCGTAATTATTATATTATTACTAACATTTTGCATATTCTAACTTATATTTTAGTGCTTGCTACGAAAACTTATCATTAGATATTCTTATCTTACTTTACTTCTTCACTTTTCTAAATACTTATTACTTCTCAAAGCATACTACTTACAACATAAACTCTACCTTCTTTTCTTACTTTACTTCTTCACTTTTCTATAGGCTAACTTTCATCTACAAGCATATCTTGACAAACCGAATACAGATTCGTAATTATTATATTATTACTAACATTTTGCATATTCTAACTTATATTTTAGTGCTTGCTACGAAAACTTATCATTAGATATTCTTTTCTTACTTTACTTCTTCACTTTTCTAAATACTTATTACTTCTCAAAGCATACTCCTTAAAACTGAAATTCTACCTTCTTTTCTTACTTTACTTCTTCACTTTTCTAAATACTTATTACTTCTCAAAGCATACTACTTACAACATAAACTCTACCTTCTTTTCTTACTTTACTTCTTCACTTTTCTATAGGCTAACTTTCATCTACAAGCATATCTTGACAAACCGAATACAGATTCGTAATTATTATATTATTACTAACATTTTGCATATTCTAACTTATATTTTAGTGCTTGCTACGAAAACTTATCATTAGATATTCTTTTCTTACTTTACTTCTTCACTTTTCTAAATACTTATTACTTCTCAAAGCATACTACTTACAACATAAACTCTACCTTCTTTTCTTACTTTACTTCTTCACTTTTCTATAGGCTAACTTTCATCTACAAGCATATCTTGACAAACCGAATACAGATTCGTAATTATTATATTATTACTAACATTTTGCATATTCTAACTTATATTTTAGTGCTTGCTACGAAAACTTATCATTAGATATTCTTTTCTTACTTTACTTCTTCACTTTTCTAAATACTTATTACTTCTCAAAGCATACTCCTTAAAACTGAAATTCTACCTTCTTTTCTTACTTTACTTCTTCACTTTTCTAAATACTTATTACTTCTCAAAGCATACTACTTACAACATAAACTCTACCTTCTTTTCTTACTTTACTTCTTCACTTTTCTATAGGCTAACTTTCATCTACAAGCATATCTTGACAAACCGAATACAGATTCGTAATTATTATATTATTACTAACATTTTGCATATTCTAACTTATATTTTAGTGCTTGCTACGAAAACTTATCATTAGATATTCTTTTCTTACTTTACTTCTTCACTTTTCTAAATACTTATTACTTCTCAAAGCATACTACTTACAACATAAACTCTACCTTCTTTTCTTACTTTACTTCTTCACTTTTCTATAGGCTAACTTTCATCTACAAGCATATCTTGACAAACCGAATACAGATTCGTAATTATTATATTATTACTAACATTTTGCATATTCTAACTTATATTTTAGTGCTTGCTACGAAAACTTATCATTAGATATTCTTTTCTTACTTTACTTCTTCACTTTTCTAAATACTTATTACTTCTCAAAGCATACTCCTTAAAACTGAAATTCTACCTTCTTTTCTTACTTTACTTCTTCACTTTTCTAAATACTTATTACTTCTCAAAGCATACTACTTACAACATAAACTCTACCTTCTTTTCTTACTTTACTTCTTCACTTTTCTATAGGCTAACTTTCATCTACAAGCATATCTTGACAAACCGAATACAGATTCGTAATTATTATATTATTACTAACATTTTGCATATTCTAACTTATATTTTAGTGCTTGCTACGAAAACTTATCATTAGATATTCTTTTCTTACTTTACTTCTTCACTTTTCTAAATACTTATTACTTCTCAAAGCATACTCCTTAAAACTGAAATTCTACCTTCTTTTCTTACTTTACTTCTTCACTTTTCTAAATACTTATTACTTCTCAAAGCATACTACTTACAACATAAACTCTACCTTCTTTTCTTACTTTACTTCTTCACTTTTCTATAGGCTAACTTTCATCTACAAGCATATCTTGACAAACCGAATACAGATTCGTAATTATTATATTATTACTAACATTTTGCATATTCTAACTTATATTTTAGTGCTTGCTACGAAAACTTATCATTAGATATTCTTATCTTACTTTACTTCTTCACTTTTCTAAATACTTATTACTTCTCAAAGCATACTACTTACAACATAAACTCTACCTTCTTTTCTTACTTTACTTCTTCACTTTTCTATAGGCTAACTTTCATCTACAAGCATATCTTGACAAACCGAATACAGATTCGTAATTATTATATTATTACTAACATTTTGCATATTCTAACTTATATTTTAGTGCTTGCTACGAAAACTTATCATTAGATATTCTTTTCTTACTTTACTTCTTCACTTTTCTAAATACTTATTACTTCTCAAAGCATACTCCTTAAAACTGAAATTCTACCTTCTTTTCTTACTTTACTTCTTCACTTTTCTAAATACTTATTACTTCTCAAAGCATACTACTTACAACATAAACTCTACCTTCTTTTCTTACTTTACTTCTTCACTTTTCTATAGGCTAACTTTCATCTACAAGCATATCTTGACAAACCGAATACAGATTCGTAATTATTATATTATTACTAACATTTTGCATATTCTAACTTATATTTTAGTGCTTGCTACGAAAACTTATCATTAGATATTCTTATCTTACTTTACTTCTTCACTTTTCTAAATACTTATTACTTCTCAAAGCATACTACTTACAACATAAACTCTACCTTCTTTTCTTACTTTACTTCTTCACTTTTCTAAATACTTATTACTTCTCAAAGCATACTCCTTAAAACTGAAATTCTACCTTCTTATCTTACTTTACTTCTTCACTTTTCTAAATACTTATTACTTCTCAAAGCATACTACTTACAACATAAACTCTACCTTCTTTTCTTACTTTACTTCTTCACTTTTCTATAGGCTAACTTTCATCTACAAGCATATCTTGACAAACCGAATACAGATTCGTAATTATTATATTATTACTAACATTTTGCATATTCTAACTTATATTTTAGTGCTTGCTACGAAAACTTATCATTAGATATTCTTATCTTACTTTACTTCTTCACTTTTCTAAATACTTATTACTTCTCAAAGCATACTACTTACAACATAAACTCTACCTTCTTTTCTTACTTTACTTCTTCACTTTTCTATAGGCTAACTTTCATCTACAAGCATATCTTGACAAACCGAATACAGATTCGTAATTATTATATTATTACTAACATTTTGCATATTCTAACTTATATTTTAGTGCTTGCTACGAAAACTTATCATTAGATATTCTTATCTTACTTTACTTCTTCACTTTTCTAAATACTTATTACTTCTCAAAGCATACTACTTACAACATAAACTCTACCTTCTTTTCTTACTTTACTTCTTCACTTTTCTAAATACTTATTACTTCTCAAAGCATACTACTTACAACATAAACTCTACCTTCTTTTCTTACTTTACTTCTTCACTTTTCTATAGGCTAACTTTCATCTACAAGCATATCTTGACAAACCGAATACAGATTCGTAATTATTATATTATTACTAACATTTTGCATATTCTAACTTATATTTTAGTGCTTGCTACGAAAACTTATCATTAGATATTCTTTTCTTACTTTACTTCTTCACTTTTCTAAATACTTATTACTTCTCAAAGCATACTCCTTAAAACTGAAATTCTACCTTCTTTTCTTACTTTACTTCTTCACTTTTCTAAATACTTATTACTTCTCAAAGCATACTACTTACAACATAAACTCTACCTTCTTTTCTTACTTTACTTCTTCACTTTTCTATAGGCTAACTTTCATCTACAAGCATATCTTGACAAACCGAATACAGATTCGTAATTATTATATTATTACTAACATTTTGCATATTCTAACTTATATTTTAGTGCTTGCTACGAAAACTTATCATTAGATATTCTTATCTTACTTTACTTCTTCACTTTTCTAAATACTTATTACTTCTCAAAGCATACTACTTACAACATAAACTCTACCTTCTTTTCTTACTTTACTTCTTCACTTTTCTATAGGCTAACTTTCATCTACAAGCATATCTTGACAAACCGAATACAGATTCGTAATTATTATATTATTACTAACATTTTGCATATTCTAACTTATATTTTAGTGCTTGCTACGAAAACTTATCATTAGATATTCTTATCTTACTTTACTTCTTCACTTTTCTAAATACTTATTACTTCTCAAAGCATACTACTTACAACATAAACTCTACCTTCTTTTCTTACTTTACTTCTTCACTTTTCTATAGGCTAACTTTCATCTACAAGCATATCTTGACAAACCGAATACAGATTCGTAATTATTATATTATTACTAACATTTTGCATATTCTAACTTATATTTTAGTGCTTGCTACGAAAACTTATCATTAGATATTCTTATCTTACTTTACTTCTTCACTTTTCTAAATACTTATTACTTCTCAAAGCATACTACTTACAACATAAACTCTACCTTCTTTTCTTACTTTACTTCTTCACTTTTCTATAGGCTAACTTTCATCTACAAGCATATCTTGACAAACCGAATACAGATTCGTAATTATTATATTATTACTAACATTTTGCATATTCTAACTTATATTTTAGTGCTTGCTACGAAAACTTATCATTAGATATTCTTATCTTACTTTACTTCTTCACTTTTCTAAATACTTATTACTTCTCAAAGCATACTCCTTAAAACTGAAATTCTACCTTCTTTTCTTACTTTACTTCTTCACTTTTCTAAATACTTATTACTTCTCAAAGCATACTACTTACAACATAAACTCTACCTTCTTTTCTTACTTTACTTCTTCACTTTTCTATAGGCTAACTTTCATCTACAAGCATATCTTGACAAACCGAATACAGATTCGTAATTATTATATTATTACTAACATTTTGCATATTCTAACTTATATTTTAGTGCTTGCTACGAAAACTTATCATTAGATATTCTTATCTTACTTTACTTCTTCACTTTTCTAAATACTTATTACTTCTCAAAGCATACTACTTACAACATAAACTCTACCTTCTTTTCTTACTTTACTTCTTCACTTTTCTAAATACTTATTACTTCTCAAAGCATACTCCTTAAAACTGAAATTCTACCTTCTTATCTTACTTTACTTCTTCACTTTTCTAAATACTTATTACTTCTCAAAGCATACTACTTACAACATAAACTCTACCTTCTTTTCTTACTTTACTTCTTCACTTTTCTATAGGCTAACTTTCATCTACAAGCATATCTTGACAAACCGAATACAGATTCGTAATTATTATATTATTACTAACATTTTGCATATTCTAACTTATATTTTAGTGCTTGCTACGAAAACTTATCATTAGATATTCTTATCTTACTTTACTTCTTCACTTTTCTAAATACTTATTACTTCTCAAAGCATACTACTTACAACATAAACTCTACCTTCTTTTCTTACTTTACTTCTTCACTTTTCTATAGGCTAACTTTCATCTACAAGCATATCTTGACAAACCGAATACAGATTCGTAATTATTATATTATTACTAACATTTTGCATATTCTAACTTATATTTTAGTGCTTGCTACGAAAACTTATCATTAGATATTCTTATCTTACTTTACTTCTTCACTTTTCTAAATACTTATTACTTCTCAAAGCATACTACTTACAACATAAACTCTACCTTCTTTTCTTACTTTACTTCTTCACTTTTCTAAATACTTATTACTTCTCAAAGCATACTACTTACAACATAAACTCTACCTTCTTTTCTTACTTTACTTCTTCACTTTTCTATAGGCTAACTTTCATCTACAAGCATATCTTGACAAACCGAATACAGATTCGTAATTATTATATTATTACTAACATTTTGCATATTCTAACTTATATTTTAGTGCTTGCTACGAAAACTTATCATTAGATATTCTTTTCTTACTTTACTTCTTCACTTTTCTAAATACTTATTACTTCTCAAAGCATACTCCTTAAAACTGAAATTCTACCTTCTTTTCTTACTTTACTTCTTCACTTTTCTAAATACTTATTACTTCTCAAAGCATACTACTTACAACATAAACTCTACCTTCTTTTCTTACTTTACTTCTTCACTTTTCTATAGGCTAACTTTCATCTACAAGCATATCTTGACAAACCGAATACAGATTCGTAATTATTATATTATTACTAACATTTTGCATATTCTAACTTATATTTTAGTGCTTGCTACGAAAACTTATCATTAGATATTCTTATCTTACTTTACTTCTTCACTTTTCTAAATACTTATTACTTCTCAAAGCATACTACTTACAACATAAACTCTACCTTCTTTTCTTACTTTACTTCTTCACTTTTCTATAGGCTAACTTTCATCTACAAGCATATCTTGACAAACCGAATACAGATTCGTAATTATTATATTATTACTAACATTTTGCATATTCTAACTTATATTTTAGTGCTTGCTACGAAAACTTATCATTAGATATTCTTATCTTACTTTACTTCTTCACTTTTCTAAATACTTATTACTTCTCAAAGCATACTACTTACAACATAAACTCTACCTTCTTTTCTTACTTTACTTCTTCACTTTTCTATAGGCTAACTTTCATCTACAAGCATATCTTGACAAACCGAATACAGATTCGTAATTATTATATTATTACTAACATTTTGCATATTCTAACTTATATTTTAGTGCTTGCTACGAAAACTTATCATTAGATATTCTTATCTTACTTTACTTCTTCACTTTTCTAAATACTTATTACTTCTCAAAGCATACTACTTACAACATAAACTCTACCTTCTTTTCTTACTTTACTTCTTCACTTTTCTATAGGCTAACTTTCATCTACAAGCATATCTTGACAAACCGAATACAGATTCGTAATTATTATATTATTACTAACATTTTGCATATTCTAACTTATATTTTAGTGCTTGCTACGAAAACTTATCATTAGATATTCTTATCTTACTTTACTTCTTCACTTTTCTAAATACTTATTACTTCTCAAAGCATACTACTTACAACATAAACTCTACCTTCTTTTCTTACTTTACTTCTTCACTTTTCTATAGGCTAACTTTCATCTACAAGCATATCTTGACAAACCGAATACAGATTCGTAATTATTATATTATTACTAACATTTTGCATATTCTAACTTATATTTTAGTGCTTGCTACGAAAACTTATCATTAGATATTCTTATCTTACTTTACTTCTTCACTTTTCTAAATACTTATTACTTCTCAAAGCATACTACTTACAACATAAACTCTACCTTCTTTTCTTACTTTACTTCTTCACTTTTCTATAGGCTAACTTTCATCTACAAGCATATCTTGACAAACCGAATACAGATTCGTAATTATTATATTATTACTAACATTTTGCATATTCTAACTTATATTTTAGTGCTTGCTACGAAAACTTATCATTAGATATTCTTATCTTACTTTACTTCTTCACTTTTCTAAATACTTATTACTTCTCAAAGCATACTACTTACAACATAAACTCTACCTTCTTTTCTTACTTTACTTCTTCACTTTTCTATAGGCTAACTTTCATCTACAAGCATATCTTGACAAACCGAATACAGATTCGTAATTATTATATTATTACTAACATTTTGCATATTCTAACTTATATTTTAGTGCTTGCTACGAAAACTTATCATTAGATATTCTTATCTTACTTTACTTCTTCACTTTTCTAAATACTTATTACTTCTCAAAGCATACTCCTTAAAACTGAAATTCTACCTTCTTTTCTTACTTTACTTCTTCACTTTTCTAAATACTTATTACTTCTCAAAGCATACTACTTACAACATAAACTCTACCTTCTTTTCTTACTTTACTTCTTCACTTTTCTATAGGCTAACTTTCATCTACAAGCATATCTTGACAAACCGAATACAGATTCGTAATTATTATATTATTACTAACATTTTGCATATTCTAACTTATATTTTAGTGCTTGCTACGAAAACTTATCATTAGATATTCTTATCTTACTTTACTTCTTCACTTTTCTAAATACTTATTACTTCTCAAAGCATACTACTTACAACATAAACTCTACCTTCTTTTCTTACTTTACTTCTTCACTTTTCTATAGGCTAACTTTCATCTACAAGCATATCTTGACAAACCGAATACAGATTCGTAATTATTATATTATTACTAACATTTTGCATATTCTAACTTATATTTTAGTGCTTGCTACGAAAACTTATCATTAGATATTCTTATCTTACTTTACTTCTTCACTTTTCTAAATACTTATTACTTCTCAAAGCATACTACTTACAACATAAACTCTACCTTCTTTTCTTACTTTACTTCTTCACTTTTCTATAGGCTAACTTTCATCTACAAGCATATCTTGACAAACCGAATACAGATTCGTAATTATTATATTATTACTAACATTTTGCATATTCTAACTTATATTTTAGTGCTTGCTACGAAAACTTATCATTAGATATTCTTATCTTACTTTACTTCTTCACTTTTCTAAATACTTATTACTTCTCAAAGCATACTCCTTAAAACTGAAATTCTACCTTCTTTTCTTACTTTACTTCTTCACTTTTCTAAATACTTATTACTTCTCAAAGCATACTACTTACAACATAAACTCTACCTTCTTTTCTTACTTTACTTCTTCACTTTTCTATAGGCTAACTTTCATCTACAAGCATATCTTGACAAACCGAATACAGATTCGTAATTATTATATTATTACTAACATTTTGCATATTCTAACTTATATTTTAGTGCTTGCTACGAAAACTTATCATTAGATATTCTTATCTTACTTTACTTCTTCACTTTTCTAAATACTTATTACTTCTCAAAGCATACTACTTACAACATAAACTCTACCTTCTTTTCTTACTTTACTTCTTCACTTTTCTATAGGCTAACTTTCATCTACAAGCATATCTTGACAAACCGAATACAGATTCGTAATTATTATATTATTACTAACATTTTGCATATTCTAACTTATATTTTAGTGCTTGCTACGAAAACTTATCATTAGATATTCTTATCTTACTTTACTTCTTCACTTTTCTAAATACTTATTACTTCTCAAAGCATACTACTTACAACATAAACTCTACCTTCTTTTCTTACTTTACTTCTTCACTTTTCTATAGGCTAACTTTCATCTACAAGCATATCTTGACAAACCGAATACAGATTCGTAATTATTATATTATTACTAACATTTTGCATATTCTAACTTATATTTTAGTGCTTGCTACGAAAACTTATCATTAGATATTCTTATCTTACTTTACTTCTTCACTTTTCTAAATACTTATTACTTCTCAAAGCATACTCCTTAAAACTGAAATTCTACCTTCTTTTCTTACTTTACTTCTTCACTTTTCTAAATACTTATTACTTCTCAAAGCATACTACTTACAACATAAACTCTACCTTCTTTTCTTACTTTACTTCTTCACTTTTCTATAGGCTAACTTTCATCTACAAGCATATCTTGACAAACCGAATACAGATTCGTAATTATATATTATTACTAACATTTTGCATATTCTAACTTATATTTTAGTGCTTGCTACGAAAACTTATCATTAGATATTCTTATCTTACTTTACTTCTTCACTTTTCTAAATACTTATTACTTCTCAAAGCATACTACTTACAACATAAACTCTACCTTCTTTTCTTACTTTACTTCTTCACTTTTCTAAATACTTATTACTTCTCAAAGCATACTACTTACAACATAAACTCTACCTTCTTTTCTTACTTTACTTCTTCACTTTTCTATAGGCTAACTTTCATCTACAAGCATATCTTGACAAACCGAATACAGATTCGTAATTATTATATTATTACTAACATTTTGCATATTCTAACTTATATTTTAGTGCTTGCTACGAAAACTTATCATTAGATATTCTTATCTTACTTTACTTCTTCACTTTTCTAAATACTTATTACTTCTCAAAGCATACTCCTTAAAACTGAAATTCTACCTTCTTTTCTTACTTTACTTCTTCACTTTTCTAAATACTTATTACTTCTCAAAGCATACTACTTACAACATAAACTCTACCTTCTTTTCTTACTTTACTTCTTCACTTTTCTATAGGCTAACTTTCATCTACAAGCATATCTTGACAAACCGAATACAGATTCGTAATTATTATATTATTACTAACATTTTGCATATTCTAACTTATATTTTAGTGCTTGCTACGAAAACTTATCATTAGATATTCTTATCTTACTTTACTTCTTCACTTTTCTAAATACTTATTACTTCTCAAAGCATACTACTTACAACATAAACTCTACCTTCTTTTCTTACTTTACTTCTTCACTTTTCTATAGGCTAACTTTCATCTACAAGCATATCTTGACAAACCGAATACAGATTCGTAATTATTATATTATTACTAACATTTTGCATATTCTAACTTATATTTTAGTGCTTGCTACGAAAACTTATCATTAGATATTCTTATCTTACTTTACTTCTTCACTTTTCTAAATACTTATTACTTCTCAAAGCATACTCCTTAAAACTGAAATTCTACCTTCTTTTCTTACTTTACTTCTTCACTTTTCTAAATACTTATTACTTCT
>CAMPDV010006049.1:0-26278 GCA_946699065.1 Loxodes magnus | reverse complement strand
AAAAATAGTTGAGTAATTTTTAAAGTAAAAAAAAGCATTGTTTTTGATATGTTTTGAAGTGAGAAATTAAAATTTTAATACCAGAGTGAGTTAACAATGTATGAAAAATAGTTGAGTAATTTTTAAAGTAAAAAAAAGCATTGTTTTTGATATGTTTTGAAGTGAGAAATTAAAATTTTAATACCAGAGTGAGTTAACAATGTATGAAAAATAGTTGAGTAATTTTTAAAGTAAAAAAAAGCATTGTTTTTGATATGTTTTGAAGTGAGAAATTAAAATTTTAATACCAGAGTGAGTTAACAATGTATGAAAAATAGTTGAGTAATTTTTAAAGTAAAAAAAAGCATTGTTTTTGATATGTTTTGAAGTGAGAAATTAAAATTTTAATACCAGAGTGAGTTAACAATGTATTAAAAATAGTTGAGTAATTTTTAAAGTAAAAAAAAGCATTGTTTTTGATATGTTTTGAAGTGAGAATATTTAATTTTAATACCAGAGTGAGTTAACAATGTATGAAAAATAGTTGAGTAATTTTTAAAGTAAAAAAAAGCATTGTTTTTGATATGTTTTGAAGTGAGAATATTTAATTTTAATACCAGAGTGAGTTAACAATGTATGAAAAATAGTTGAGTAATTTTTAAAGTAAAAAAAAGCATTGTTTTTGATATGTTTTGAAGTGAGAAATTAAAATTTTAATACCAGAGTGAGTTAACAATGTATGAAAAATAGTTGAGTAATTTTTAAAGTAAAAAAAAGCATTGTTTTTGATATGTTTTGAAGTGAGAATATTTAATTTTAATACCAGAGTGAGTTAACAATGTATGAAAAATAGTTGAGTAATTTTTAAAGTAAAAAAAAGCATTGTTTTTGATATGTTTTGAAGTGAGAAATTAAAATTTTAATACCAGAGTGAGTTAACAATGTATTAAAAATAGTTGAGTAATTTTTAAAGTAAAAAAAAGCATTGTTTTTGATATGTTTTGAAGTGAGAATATTTAATTTTAATATTGGAGTAAGTTAACAATGTATGAAAAATAGTTGAGTAATTTTTAAAGTAAAAAAAAGCATTGTTTTTGATATGTTTTGAAGTGAGAAATTAAAATTTTTATACCAGAGTGAGTTAACAATGTATGAAAAATAGTTGAGTAATTTTTAAAGTAAAAAAAAGCATTGTTTTTGATATGTTTTGAAGTGAGAAATTAAAATTTTAATACCAGAGTGAGTTAACAATGTATTAAAAATAGTTGAGTAATTTTTAAAGTAAAAAAAAGCATTGTTTTTGATATGTTTTGAAGTGAGAATATTTAATTTTAATACCAGAGTGAGTTAACAATGTATGAAAAATAGTTGAGTAATTTTTAAAGTAAAAAAAAGCATTGTTTTTGATATGTTTTGAAGTGAGAATATTTAATTTTAATACCAGAGTGAGTTAACAATGTATGAAAAATAGTTGAGTAATTTTTAAAGTAAAAAAAAGCATTGTTTTTGATATGTTTTGAAGTGAGAAATTAAAATTTTAATACCAGAGTGAGTTAACAATGTATGAAAAATAGTTGAGTAATTTTTAAAGTAAAAAAAAGCATTGTTTTTGATATGTTTTGAAGTGAGAAATTAAAATTTTAATACCAGAGTGAGTTAACAATGTATGAAAAATAGTTGAGTAATTTTTAAAGTAAAAAAAAGCATTGTTTTTGATATGTTTTGAAGTGAGAAATTAAAATTTTAATACCAGAGTGAGTTAACAATGTATGAAAAATAGTTGAGTAATTTTTAAAGTAAAAAAAAGCATTGTTTTTGATATGTTTTGAAGTGAGAATATTTAATTTTAATACCAGAGTAAGTTAACAATGTATGAAAAATAGTTGAGTAATTTTTAAAGTAAAAAAAAGCATTGTTTTTGATATGTTTTGAAGTGAGAATATTTAATTTTAATACCAGAGTGAGTTAACAATGTATGAAAAATAGTTGAGTAATTTTTAAAGTAAAAAAAAGCATTGTTTTTGATATGTTTTGAAGTGAGAAATTAAAATTTTAATACCAGAGTGAGTTAACAATGTATGAAAAATAGTTGAGTAATTTTTAAAGTAAAAAAAAGCATTGTTTTTGATATGTTTTGAAGTGAGAATATTTAATTTTAATACCAGAGTGAGTTAACAATGTATGAAAAATAGTTGAGTAATTTTTAAAGTAAAAAAAAGCATTGTTTTTGATATGTTTTGAAGTGAGAAATTAAAATTTTAATACCAGAGTGAGTTAACAATGTATTAAAAATAGTTGAGTAATTTTTAAAGTAAAAAAAAGCATTGTTTTTGATATGTTTTGAAGTGAGAAATTAAAATTTTAATATTGGAGTAAGTTAACAATGTATGAAAAATAGTTGAGTAATTTTTAAAGTAAAAAAAAGCATTGTTTTTGATATGTTTTGAAGTGAGAAATTAAAATTTTAATACCAGAGTGAGTTAACAATGTATGAAAAATAGTTGAGTAATTTTTAAAGTAAAAAAAAGCATTGTTTTTGATATGTTTTGAAGTGAGAAATTAAAATTTTAATACCAGAGTGAGTTAACAATGTATGAAAAATAGTTGAGTAATTTTTAAAGTAAAAAAAAGCATTGTTTTTGATATGTTTTGAAGTGAGAATATTTAATTTTAATACCAGAGTGAGTTAACAATGTATGAAAAATAGTTGAGTAATTTTTAAAGTAAAAAAAAGCATTGTTTTTGATATGTTTTGAAGTGAGAATATTTAATTTTAATACCAGAGTGAGTTAACAATGTATGAAAAATAGTTGAGTAATTTTTAAAGTAAAAAAAAGCATTGTTTTTGATATGTTTTGAAGTGAGAAATTAAAATTTTAATACCAGAGTGAGTTAACAATGTATGAAAAATAGTTGAGTAATTTTTAAAGTAAAAAAAAGCATTGTTTTTGATATGTTTTGAAGTGAGAATATTTAATTTTAATACCAGAGTGAGTTAACAATGTATGAAAAATAGTTGAGTAATTTTTAAAGTAAAAAAAAGCATTGTTTTTGATATGTTTTGAAGTGAGAAATTAAAATTTTAATACCAGAGTGAGTTAACAATGTATTAAAAATAGTTGAGTAATTTTTAAAGTAAAAAAAAGCATTGTTTTTGATATGTTTTGAAGTGAGAATATTTAATTTTAATATTGGAGTAAGTTAACAATGTATGAAAAATAGTTGAGTAATTTTTAAAGTAAAAAAAAGCATTGTTTTTGATATGTTTTGAAGTGAGAAATTAAAATTTTTATACCAGAGTGAGTTAACAATGTATGAAAAATAGTTGAGTAATTTTTAAAGTAAAAAAAAGCATTGTTTTTGATATGTTTTGAAGTGAGAATATTTAATTTTAATACCAGAGTGAGTTAACAATGTATGAAAAATAGTTGAGTAATTTTTAAAGTAAAAAAAAGCATTGTTTTTGATATGTTTTGAAGTGAGAAATTAAAATTTTAATATTGGAGTAAGTTAACAATGTATGAAAAATAGTTGAGTAATTTTTAAAGTAAAAAAAAGCATTGTTTTTGATATGTTTTGAAGTGAGAAATTAAAATTTTAATACCAGAGTGAGTTAACAATGTATGAAAAATAGTTGAGTAATTTTTAAAGTAAAAAAAAGCATTGTTTTTGATATGTTTTGAAGTGAGAAATTAAAATTTTAATATTGGAGTAAGTTAACAATGTATGAAAAATAGTTGAGTAATTTTTAAAGTAAAAAAAAGCATTGTTTTTGATATGTTTTGAAGTGAGAAATTAAAATTTTAATACCAGAGTGAGTTAACAATGTATGAAAAATAGTTGAGTAATTTTTAAAGTAAAAAAAAGCATTGTTTTTGATATGTTTTGAAGTGAGAAATTAAAATTTTAATACCAGAGTGAGTTAACAATGTATGAAAAATAGTTGAGTAATTTTTAAAGTAAAAAAAAGCATTGTTTTTGATATGTTTTGAAGTGAGAATATTTAATTTTAATATTGGAGTAAGTTAACAATGTATGAAAAATAGTTGAGTAATTTTTAAAGTAAAAAAAAGCATTGTTTTTGATATGTTTTGAAGTGAGAATATTTAATTTTAATACCAGAGTAAGTTAACAATGTATGAAAAATAGTTGAGTAATTTTTAAAGTAAAAAAAAGCATTGTTTTTGATATGTTTTGAAGTGAGAATATTTAATTTTAATACCAGAGTGAGTTAACAATGTATGAAAAATAGTTGAGTAATTTTTAAAGTAAAAAAAAGCATTGTTTTTGATATGTTTTGAAGTGAGAATATTTAATTTTAATACCAGAGTGAGTTAACAATGTATGAAAAATAGTTGAGTAATTTTTAAAGTAAAAAAAAGCATTGTTTTTGATATGTTTTGAAGTGAGAAATTAAAATTTTAATACCAGAGTGAGTTAACAATGTATGAAAAATAGTTGAGTAATTTTTAAAGTAAAAAAAAGCATTGTTTTTGATATGTTTTGAAGTGAGAATATTTAATTTTAATACCAGAGTGAGTTAACAATGTATTAAAAATAGTTGAGTAATTTTTAAAGTAAAAAAAAGCATTGTTTTTGATATGTTTTGAAGTGAGAAATTAAAATTTTAATACCAGAGTGAGTTAACAATGTATGAAAAATAGTTGAGTAATTTTTAAAGTAAAAAAAAGCATTGTTTTTGATATGTTTTGAAGTGAGAATATTTAATTTTAATATTGGAGTAAGTTAACAATGTATGAAAAATAGTTGAGTAATTTTTAAAGTAAAAAAAAGCATTGTTTTTGATATGTTTTGAAGTGAGAAATTAAAATTTTTATACCAGAGTGAGTTAACAATGTATGAAAAATAGTTGAGTAATTTTTAAAGTAAAAAAAAGCATTGTTTTTGATATGTTTTGAAGTGAGAATATTTAATTTTAATACCAGAGTGAGTTAACAATGTATGAAAAATAGTTGAGTAATTTTTAAAGTAAAAAAAAGCATTGTTTTTGATATGTTTTGAAGTGAGAAATTAAAATTTTAATATTGGAGTAAGTTAACAATGTATGAAAAATAGTTGAGTAATTTTTAAAGTAAAAAAAAGCATTGTTTTTGATATGTTTTGAAGTGAGAAATTAAAATTTTAATACCAGAGTGAGTTAACAATGTATGAAAAATAGTTGAGTAATTTTTAAAGTAAAAAAAAGCATTGTTTTTGATATGTTTTGAAGTGAGAAATTAAAATTTTAATACCAGAGTGAGTTAACAATGTATGAAAAATAGTTGAGTAATTTTTAAAGTAAAAAAAAGCATTGTTTTTGATATGTTTTGAAGTGAGAATATTTAATTTTAATACCAGAGTGAGTTAACAATGTATGAAAAATAGTTGAGTAATTTTTAAAGTAAAAAAAAGCATTGTTTTTGATATGTTTTGAAGTGAGAAATTAAAATTTTAATACCAGAGTGAGTTAACAATGTATGAAAAATAGTTGAGTAATTTTTAAAGTAAAAAAAAGCATTGTTTTTGATATGTTTTGAAGTGAGAATATTTAATTTTAATATTGGAGTAAGTTAACAATGTATGAAAAATAGTTGAGTAATTTTTAAAGTAAAAAAAAGCATTGTTTTTGATATGTTTTGAAGTGAGAATATTTAATTTTAATACCAGAGTAAGTTAACAATGTATGAAAAATAGTTGAGTAATTTTTAAAGTAAAAAAAAGCATTGTTTTTGATATGTTTTGAAGTGAGAATATTTAATTTTAATACCAGAGTGAGTTAACAATGTATGAAAAATAGTTGAGTAATTTTTAAAGTAAAAAAAAGCATTGTTTTTGATATGTTTTGAAGTGAGAAATTAAAATTTTAATACCAGAGTAAGTTAACAATGTATGAAAAATAGTTGAGTAATTTTTAAAGTAAAAAAAAGCATTGTTTTTGATATGTTTTGAAGTGAGAAATTAAAATTTTAATACCAGAGTGAGTTAACAATGTATGAAAAATAGTTGAGTAATTTTTAAAGTAAAAAAAAGCATTGTTTTTGATATGTTTTGAAGTGAGAAATTAAAATTTTAATACCAGAGTGAGTTAACAATGTATGAAAAATAGTTGAGTAATTTTTAAAGTAAAAAAAAGCATTGTTTTTGATATGTTTTGAAGTGAGAAATTAAAATTTTAATACCAGAGTGAGTTAACAATGTATGAAAAATAGTTGAGTAATTTTTAAAGTAAAAAAAAGCATTGTTTTTGATATGTTTTGAAGTGAGAAATTAAAATTTTAATACCAGAGTGAGTTAACAATGTATGAAAAATAGTTGAGTAATTTTTAAAGTAAAAAAAAGCATTGTTTTTGATATGTTTTGAAGTGAGAAATTAAAATTTTAATATTGGAGTAAGTTAACAATGTATTAAAAATAGTTGAGTAATTTTTAAAGTAAAAAAAAGCATTGTTTTTGATATGTTTTGAAGTGAGAAATTAAAATTTTAATACCAGAGTGAGTTAACAATGTATGAAAAATAGTTGAGTAATTTTTAAAGTAAAAAAAAGCATTGTTTTTGATATGTTTTGAAGTGAGAAATTAAAATTTTAATACCAGAGTGAGTTAACAATGTATGAAAAATAGTTGAGTAATTTTTAAAGTAAAAAAAAGCATTGTTTTTGATATGTTTTGAAGTGAGAAATTAAAATTTTAATATTGGAGTAAGTTAACAATGTATGAAAAATAGTTGAGTAATTTTTAAAGTAAAAAAAAGCATTGTTTTTGATATGTTTTGAAGTGAGAATATTTAATTTTAATATTGGAGTAAGTTAACAATGTATGAAAAATAGTTGAGTAATTTTTAAAGTAAAAAAAAGCATTGTTTTTGATATGTTTTGAAGTGAGAATATTTAATTTTAATACCAGAGTGAGTTAACAATGTATGAAAAATAGTTGAGTAATTTTTAAAGTAAAAAAAAGCATTGTTTTTGATATGTTTTGAAGTGAGAATATTTAATTTTAATATTGGAGTAAGTTAACAATGTATGAAAAATAGTTGAGTAATTTTTAAAGTAAAAAAAAGCATTGTTTTTGATATGTTTTGAAGTGAGAAATTAAAATTTTAATACCAGAGTGAGTTAACAATGTATGAAAAATAGTTGAGTAATTTTTAAAGTAAAAAAAAGCATTGTTTTTGATATGTTTTGAAGTGAGAAATTAAAATTTTAATACCAGAGTGAGTTAACAATGTATGAAAAATAGTTGAGTAATTTTTAAAGTAAAAAAAAGCATTGTTTTTGATATGTTTTGAAGTGAGAAATTAAAATTTTAATATTGGAGTAAGTTAACAATGTATGAAAAATAGTTGAGTAATTTTTAAAGTAAAAAAAAGCATTGTTTTTGATATGTTTTGAAGTGAGAAATTAAAATTTTAATACCAGAGTGAGTTAACAATGTATGAAAAATAGTTGAGTAATTTTTAAAGTAAAAAAAAGCATTGTTTTTGATATGTTTTGAAGTGAGAAATTAAAATTTTAATACCAGAGTAAGTTAACAATGTATGAAAAATAGTTGAGTAATTTTTAAAGTAAAAAAAAGCATTGTTTTTGATATGTTTTGAAGTGAGAATATTTAATTTTAATATTGGAGTAAGTTAACAATGTATGAAAAATAGTTGAGTAATTTTTAAAGTAAAAAAAAGCATTGTTTTTGATATGTTTTGAAGTGAGAAATTAAAATTTTAATACCAGAGTAAGTTAACAATGTATGAAAAATAGTTGAGTAATTTTTAAAGTAAAAAAAAGCATTGTTTTTGATATGTTTTGAAGTGAGAAATTAAAATTTTAATATTGGAGTGAGTTAACAATGTATGAAAAATAGTTGAGTAATTTTTAAAGTAAAAAAAAGCATTGTTTTTGATATGTTTTGAAGTGAGAATATTTAATTTTAATATTGGAGTGAGTTAACAATGTATTAAAAATAGTTGAGTAATTTTTAAAGTAAAAAAAAGCATTGTTTTTGATATGTTTTGAAGTGAGAAATTAAAATTTTAATACCAGAGTAAGTTAACAATGTATGAAAAATAGTTGAGTAATTTTTAAAGTAAAAAAAAGCATTGTTTTTGATATGTTTTGAAGTGAGAAATTAAAATTTTTATACCAGAGTGAGTTAACAATGTATGAAAAATAGTTGAGTAATTTTTAAAGTAAAAAAAAGCATTGTTTTTGATATGTTTTGAAGTGAGAATATTTAATTTTAATACCAGAGTGAGTTAACAATGTATGAAAAATAGTTGAGTAATTTTTAAAGTAAAAAAAAGCATTGTTTTTGATATGTTTTGAAGTGAGAATATTTAATTTTAATATTGGAGTAAGTTAACAATGTATGAAAAATAGTTGAGTAATTTTTAAAGTAAAAAAAAGCATTGTTTTTGATATGTTTTGAAGTGAGAAATTAAAATTTTAATACCAGAGTGAGTTAACAATGTATGAAAAATAGTTGAGTAATTTTTAAAGTAAAAAAAAGCATTGTTTTTGATATGTTTTGAAGTGAGAATATTTAATTTTAATATTGGAGTAAGTTAACAATGTATGAAAAATAGTTGAGTAATTTTTAAAGTAAAAAAAAGCATTGTTTTTGATATGTTTTGAAGTGAGAAATTAAAATTTTAATACCAGAGTGAGTTAACAATGTATGAAAAATAGTTGAGTAATTTTTAAAGTAAAAAAAAGCATTGTTTTTGATATGTTTTGAAGTGAGAAATTAAAATTTTAATACCAGAGTGAGTTAACAATGTATGAAAAATAGTTGAGTAATTTTTAAAGTTAAAAAAAGCATTGTTTTTGATATGTTTTGAAGTGAGAATATTTAATTTTAATACCAGAGTGAGTTAACAATGTATGAAAAATAGTTGAGTAATTTTTAAAGTAAAAAAAAGCATTGTTTTTGATATGTTTTGAAGTGAGAAATTAAAATTTTAATACCAGAGTGAGTTAACAATGTATGAAAAATAGTTGAGTAATTTTTAAAGTTAAAAAAAGCATTGTTTTTGATATGTTTTGAAGTGAGAAATTAAAATTTTAATACCAGAGTGAGTTAACAATGTATGAAAAATAGTTGAGTAATTTTTAAAGTAAAAAAAAGCATTGTTTTTGATATGTTTTGAAGTGAGAAATTAAAATTTTAATACCAGAGTGAGTTAACAATGTATGAAAAATAGTTGAGTAATTTTTAAAGTAAAAAAAAGCATTGTTTTTGATATGTTTTGAAGTGAGAAATTAAAATTTTAATACCAGAGTGAGTTAACAATGTATGAAAAATAGTTGAGTAATTTTTAAAGTAAAAAAAAGCATTGTTTTTGATATGTTTTGAAGTGAGAAATTAAAATTTTAATACCAGAGTGAGTTAACAATGTATGAAAAATAGTTGAGTAATTTTTAAAGTAAAAAAAAGCATTGTTTTTGATATGTTTTGAAGTGAGAAATTAAAATTTTTATACCAGAGTGAGTTAACAATGTATGAAAAATAGTTGAGTAATTTTTAAAGTAAAAAAAAGCATTGTTTTTGATATGTTTTGAAGTGAGAAATTAAAATTTTAATACCAGAGTGAGTTAACAATGTATGAAAAATAGTTGAGTAATTTTTAAAGTAAAAAAAAGCATTGTTTTTGATATGTTTTGAAGTGAGAAATTAAAATTTTAATACCAGAGTGAGTTAACAATGTATGAAAAATAGTTGAGTAATTTTTAAAGTAAAAAAAAGCATTGTTTTTGATATGTTTTGAAGTGAGAAATTAAAATTTTAATATTGGAGTAAGTTAACAATGTATGAAAAATAGTTGAGTAATTTTTAAAGTAAAAAAAAGCATTGTTTTTGATATGTTTTGAAGTGAGAATATTTAATTTTAATATTGGAGTAAGTTAACAATGTATGAAAAATAGTTGAGTAATTTTTAAAGTAAAAAAAAGCATTGTTTTTGATATGTTTTGAAGTGAGAATATTTAATTTTAATACCAGAGTGAGTTAACAATGTATGAAAAATAGTTGAGTAATTTTTAAAGTAAAAAAAAGCATTGTTTTTGATATGTTTTGAAGTGAGAAATTAAAATTTTAATATTGGAGTAAGTTAACAATGTATGAAAAATAGTTGAGTAATTTTTAAAGTAAAAAAAAGCATTGTTTTTGATATGTTTTGAAGTGAGAAATTAAAATTTTAATACCAGAGTGAGTTAACAATGTATGAAAAATAGTTGAGTAATTTTTAAAGTAAAAAAAAGCATTGTTTTTGATATGTTTTGAAGTGAGAATATTTAATTTTAATACCAGAGTGAGTTAACAATGTATGAAAAATAGTTGAGTAATTTTTAAAGTAAAAAAAAGCATTGTTTTTGATATGTTTTGAAGTGAGAAATTAAAATTTTAATATTGGAGTAAGTTAACAATGTATGAAAAATAGTTGAGTAATTTTTAAAGTAAAAAAAAGCATTGTTTTTGATATGTTTTGAAGTGAGAAATTAAAATTTTAATACCAGAGTGAGTTAACAATGTATGAAAAATAGTTGAGTAATTTTTAAAGTAAAAAAAAGCATTGTTTTTGATATGTTTTGAAGTGAGAAATTAAAATTTTAATACCAGAGTGAGTTAACAATGTATGAAAAATAGTTGAGTAATTTTTAAAGTAAAAAAAAGCATTGTTTTTGATATGTTTTGAAGTGAGAAATTAAAATTTTAATATTGGAGTAAGTTAACAATGTATGAAAAATAGTTGAGTAATTTTTAAAGTAAAAAAAAGCATTGTTTTTGATATGTTTTGAAGTGAGAAATTAAAATTTTAATACCAGAGTGAGTTAACAATGTATGAAAAATAGTTGAGTAATTTTTAAAGTAAAAAAAAGCATTGTTTTTGATATGTTTTGAAGTGAGAAATTAAAATTTTAATACCAGAGTGAGTTAACAATGTATGAAAAATAGTTGAGTAATTTTTAAAGTAAAAAAAAGCATTGTTTTTGATATGTTTTGAAGTGAGAAATTAAAATTTTAATATTGGAGTAAGTTAACAATGTATGAAAAATAGTTGAGTAATTTTTAAAGTAAAAAAAAGCATTGTTTTTGATATGTTTTGAAGTGAGAAATTAAAATTTTAATACCAGAGTGAGTTAACAATGTATGAAAAATAGTTGAGTAATTTTTAAAGTAAAAAAAAGCATTGTTTTTGATATGTTTTGAAGTGAGAAATTAAAATTTTAATACCAGAGTGAGTTAACAATGTATGAAAAATAGTTGAGTAATTTTTAAAGTAAAAAAAAGCATTGTTTTTGATATGTTTTGAAGTGAGAAATTAAAATTTTAATACCAGAGTGAGTTAACAATGTATGAAAAATAGTTGAGTAATTTTTAAAGTAAAAAAAAGCATTGTTTTTGATATGTTTTGAAGTGAGAAATTAAAATTTTAATACCAGAGTGAGTTAACAATGTATGAAAAATAGTTGAGTAATTTTTAAAGTAAAAAAAAGCATTGTTTTTGATATGTTTTGAAGTGAGAAATTAAAATTTTAATATTGGAGTAAGTTAACAATGTATGAAAAATAGTTGAGTAATTTTTAAAGTAAAAAAAAGCATTGTTTTTGATATGTTTTGAAGTGAGAAATTAAAATTTTAATACCAGAGTGAGTTAACAATGTATGAAAAATAGTTGAGTAATTTTTAAAGTAAAAAAAAGCATTGTTTTTGATATGTTTTGAAGTGAGAATATTTAATTTTAATACCAGAGTAAGTTAACAATGTATGAAAAATAGTTGAGTAATTTTTAAAGTAAAAAAAAGCATTGTTTTTGATATGTTTTGAAGTGAGAAATTAAAATTTTAATACCAGAGTGAGTTAACAATGTATGAAAAATAGTTGAGTAATTTTTAAAGTAAAAAAAAGCATTGTTTTTGATATGTTTTGAAGTGAGAAATTAAAATTTTAATACCAGAGTGAGTTAACAATGTATGAAAAATAGTTGAGTAATTTTTAAAGTAAAAAAAAGCATTGTTTTTGATATGTTTTGAAGTGAGAAATTAAAATTTTAATACCAGAGTGAGTTAACAATGTATGAAAAATAGTTGAGTAATTTTTAAAGTAAAAAAAAGCATTGTTTTTGATATGTTTTGAAGTGAGAAATTAAAATTTTAATATTGGAGTAAGTTAACAATGTATGAAAAATAGTTGAGTAATTTTTAAAGTAAAAAAAAGCATTGTTTTTGATATGTTTTGAAGTGAGAAATTAAAATTTTAATACCAGAGTGAGTTAACAATGTATGAAAAATAGTTGAGTAATTTTTAAAGTAAAAAAAAGCATTGTTTTTGATATGTTTTGAAGTGAGAAATTAAAATTTTAATACCAGAGTGAGTTAACAATGTATGAAAAATAGTTGAGTAATTTTTAAAGTAAAAAAAAGCATTGTTTTTGATATGTTTTGAAGTGAGAAATTAAAATTTTAATACCAGAGTGAGTTAACAATGTATGAAAAATAGTTGAGTAATTTTTAAAGTAAAAAAAAGCATTGTTTTTGATATGTTTTGAAGTGAGAAATTAAAATTTTAATACCAGAGTGAGTTAACAATGTATGAAAAATAGTTGAGTAATTTTTAAAGTAAAAAAAAGCATTGTTTTTGATATGTTTTGAAGTGAGAAATTAAAATTTTAATACCAGAGTAAGTTAACAATGTATGAAAAATAGTTGAGTAATTTTTAAAGTAAAAAAAAGCATTGTTTTTGATATGTTTTGAAGTGAGAAATTAAAATTTTAATACCAGAGTGAGTTAACAATGTATGAAAAATAGTTGAGTAATTTTTAAAGTAAAAAAAAGCATTGTTTTTGATATGTTTTGAAGTGAGAATATTTAATTTTAATACCAGAGTAAGTTAACAATGTATGAAAAATAGTTGAGTAATTTTTAAAGTAAAAAAAAGCATTGTTTTTGATATGTTTTGAAGTGAGAAATTAAAATTTTAATACCAGAGTGAGTTAACAATGTATGAAAAATAGTTGAGTAATTTTTAAAGTAAAAAAAAGCATTGTTTTTGATATGTTTTGAAGTGAGAAATTAAAATTTTAATACCAGAGTGAGTTAACAATGTATGAAAAATAGTTGAGTAATTTTTAAAGTAAAAAAAAGCATTGTTTTTGATATGTTTTGAAGTGAGAAATTAAAATTTTAATACCAGAGTGAGTTAACAATGTATGAAAAATAGTTGAGTAATTTTTAAAGTAAAAAAAAGCATTGTTTTTGATATGTTTTGAAGTGAGAAATTAAAATTTTAATACCAGAGTGAGTTAACAATGTATGAAAAATAGTTGAGTAATTTTTAAAGTAAAAAAAAGCATTGTTTTTGATATGTTTTGAAGTGAGAAATTAAAATTTTAATACCAGAGTGAGTTAACAATGTATGAAAAATAGTTGAGTAATTTTTAAAGTAAAAAAAAGCATTGTTTTTGATATGTTTTGAAGTGAGAAATTAAAATTTTAATACCAGAGTAAGTTAACAATGTATGAAAAATAGTTGAGTAATTTTTAAAGTAAAAAAAAGCATTGTTTTTGATATGTTTTGAAGTGAGAAATTAAAATTTTAATACCAGAGTGAGTTAACAATGTATGAAAAATAGTTGAGTAATTTTTAAAGTAAAAAAAAGCATTGTTTTTGATATGTTTTGAAGTGAGAAATTAAAATTTTAATACCAGAGTGAGTTAACAATGTATGAAAAATAGTTGAGTAATTTTTAAAGTAAAAAAAAGCATTGTTTTTGATATGTTTTGAAGTGAGAAATTAAAATTTTAATACCAGAGTAAGTTAACAATGTATGAAAAATAGTTGAGTAATTTTTAAAGTAAAAAAAAGCATTGTTTTTGATATGTTTTGAAGTGAGAAATTAAAATTTTAATACCAGAGTGAGTTAACAATGTATGAAAAATAGTTGAGTAATTTTTAAAGTAAAAAAAAGCATTGTTTTTGATATGTTTTGAAGTGAGAAATTAAAATTTTAATATTGGAGTGAGTTAACAATGTATGAAAAATAGTTGAGTAATTTTTAAAGTAAAAAAAAGCATTGTTTTTGATATGTTTTGAAGTGAGAAATTAAAATTTTAATACCAGAGTGAGTTAACAATGTATGAAAAATAGTTGAGTAATTTTTAAAGTAAAAAAAAGCATTGTTTTTGATATGTTTTGAAGTGAGAAATTAAAATTTTAATACCAGAGTAAGTTAACAATGTATGAAAAATAGTTGAGTAATTTTTAAAGTAAAAAAAAGCATTGTTTTTGATATGTTTTGAAGTGAGAAATTAAAATTTTAATACCAGAGTGAGTTAACAATGTATGAAAAATAGTTGAGTAATTTTTAAAGTAAAAAAAAGCATTGTTTTTGATATGTTTTGAAGTGAGAAATTAAAATTTTAATATTGGAGTGAGTTAACAATGTATGAAAAATAGTTGAGTAATTTTTAAAGTTAAAAAAAGCATTGTTTTTGATATGTTTTGAAGTGAGAAATTAAAATTTTAATACCAGAGTGAGTTAACAATGTATGAAAAATAGTTGAGTAATTTTTAAAGTTAAAAAAAGCATTGTTTTTGATATGTTTTGAAGTGAGAAATTAAAATTTTAATACCAGAGTGAGTTAACAATGTATGAAAAATAGTTGAGTAATTTTTAAAGTAAAAAAAAGCATTGTTTTTGATATGTTTTGAAGTGAGAAATTAAAATTTTAATACCAGAGTGAGTTAACAATGTATGAAAAATAGTTGAGTAATTTTTAAAGTAAAAAAAAGCATTGTTTTTGATATGTTTTGAAGTGAGAAATTAAAATTTTAATACCAGAGTGAGTTAACAATGTATGAAAAATAGTTGAGTAATTTTTAAAGTAAAAAAAAGCATTGTTTTTGATATGTTTTGAAGTGAGAAATTAAAATTTTAATACCAGAGTGAGTTAACAATGTATGAAAAATAGTTGAGTAATTTTTAAAGTAAAAAAAAGCATTGTTTTTGATATGTTTTGAAGTGAGAAATTAAAATTTTAATATTGGAGTAAGTTAACAATGTATGAAAAATAGTTGAGTAATTTTTAAAGTAAAAAAAAGCATTGTTTTTGATATGTTTTGAAGTGAGAAATTAAAATTTTAATACCAGAGTGAGTTAACAATGTATGAAAAATAGTTGAGTAATTTTTAAAGTAAAAAAAAGCATTGTTTTTGATATGTTTTGAAGTGAGAAATTAAAATTTTAATATTGGAGTGAGTTAACAATGTATGAAAAATAGTTGAGTAATTTTTAAAGTAAAAAAAAGCATTTTTTTTGATATGTTTTGAAGTGAGAATATTTAATTTTAATATTGGAGTAAGTTAACAATGTATGAAAAATAGTTGAGTAATTTTTAAAGTAAAAAAAAGCATTGTTTTTGATATGTTTTGAAGTGAGAAATTAAAATTTTAATACCAGAGTGAGTTAACAATGTATGAAAAATAGTTGAGTAATTTTTAAAGTAAAAAAAAGCATTTTTTTTGATATGTTTTGAAGTGAGAAATTAAAATTTTAATATTGGAGTGAGTTAACAATGTATGAAAAATAGTTGAGTAATTTTTAAAGTAAAAAAAAGCATTTTTTTTGATATGTTTTGAAGTGAGAATATTTAATTTTAATACCAGAGTGAGTTAACAATGTATGAAAAATAGTTGAGTAATTTTTAAAGTAAAAAAAAGCATTGTTTTTGATATGTTTTGAAGTGAGAAATTAAAATTTTAATACCAGAGTGAGTTAACAATGTATGAAAAATAGTTGAGTAATTTTTAAAGTAAAAAAAAGCATTGTTTTTGATATGTTTTGAAGTGAGAAATTAAAATTTTAATATTGGAGTAAGTTAACAATGTATGAAAAATAGTTGAGTAATTTTTAAAGTAAAAAAAAGCATTGTTTTTGATATGTTTTGAAGTGAGAAATTAAAATTTTAATACCAGAGTGAGTTAACAATGTATGAAAAATAGTTGAGTAATTTTTAAAGTAAAAAAAAGCATTGTTTTTGATATGTTTTGAAGTGAGAAATTAAAATTTTAATACCAGAGTGAGTTAACAATGTATGAAAAATAGTTGAGTAATTTTTAAAGTAAAAAAAAGCATTGTTTTTGATATGTTTTGAAGTGAGAATATTTAATTTTAATATTGGAGTAAGTTAACAATGTATGAAAAATAGTTGAGTAATTTTTAAAGTAAAAAAAAGCATTGTTTTTGATATGTTTTGAAGTGAGAAATTAAAATTTTAATACCAGAGTGAGTTAACAATGTATGAAAAATAGTTGAGTAATTTTTAAAGTAAAAAAAAGCATTGTTTTTGATATGTTTTGAAGTGAGAAATTAAAATTTTAATACCAGAGTGAGTTAACAATGTATGAAAAATAGTTGAGTAATTTTTAAAGTAAAAAAAAGCATTGTTTTTGATATGTTTTGAAGTGAGAAATTAAAATTTTAATACCAGAGTAAGTTAACAATGTATGAAAAATAGTTGAGTAATTTTTAAAGTAAAAAAAAGCATTGTTTTTGATATGTTTTGAAGTGAGAATATTTAATTTTAATACCAGAGTAAGTTAACAATGTATGAAAAATAGTTGAGTAATTTTTAAAGTAAAAAAAAGCATTGTTTTTGATATGTTTTGAAGTGAGAAATTAAAATTTTAATACCAGAGTGAGTTAACAATGTATGAAAAATAGTTGAGTAATTTTTAAAGTAAAAAAAAGCATTGTTTTTGATATGTTTTGAAGTGAGAAATTAAAATTTTAATATTGGAGTGAGTTAACAATGTATGAAAAATAGTTGAGTAATTTTTAAAGTAAAAAAAAGCATTGTTTTTGATATGTTTTGAAGTGAGAATATTTAATTTTAATATTGGAGTAAGTTAACAATGTATGAAAAATAGTTGAGTAATTTTTAAAGTAAAAAAAAGCATTGTTTTTGATATGTTTTGAAGTGAGAAATTAAAATTTTAATACCAGAGTAAGTTAACAATGTATGAAAAATAGTTGAGTAATTTTTAAAGTAAAAAAAAGCATTGTTTTTGATATGTTTTGAAGTGAGAAATTAAAATTTTAATATTGGAGTGAGTTAACAATGTATGAAAAATAGTTGAGTAATTTTTAAAGTAAAAAAAAGCATTTTTTTTGATATGTTTTGAAGTGAGAATATTTAATTTTAATATTGGAGTGAGTTAACAATGTATTAAAAATAGTTGAGTAATTTTTAAAGTAAAAAAAAGCATTGTTTTTGATATGTTTTGAAGTGAGAAATTAAAATTTTAATACCAGAGTGAGTTAACAATGTATGAAAAATAGTTGAGTAATTTTTAAAGTAAAAAAAAGCATTGTTTTTGATATGTTTTGAAGTGAGAAATTAAAATTTTAATACCAGAGTGAGTTAACAATGTATGAAAAATAGTTGAGTAATTTTTAAAGTAAAAAAAAGCATTGTTTTTGATATGTTTTGAAGTGAGAAATTAAAATTTTAATACCAGAGTAAGTTAACAATGTATGAAAAATAGTTGAGTAATTTTTAAAGTAAAAAAAAGCATTGTTTTTGATATGTTTTGAAGTGAGAAATTAAAATTTTAATACCAGAGTGAGTTAACAATGTATGAAAAATAGTTGAGTAATTTTTAAAGTAAAAAAAAGCATTGTTTTTGATATGTTTTGAAGTGAGAAATTAAAATTTTAATATTGGAGTGAGTTAACAATGTATGAAAAATAGTTGAGTAATTTTTAAAGTAAAAAAAAGCATTGTTTTTGATATGTTTTGAAGTGAGAAATTAAAATTTTAATACCAGAGTGAGTTAACAATGTATGAAAAATAGTTGAGTAATTTTTAAAGTAAAAAAAAGCATTGTTTTTGATATGTTTTGAAGTGAGAAATTAAAATTTTAATACCAGAGTAAGTTAACAATGTATGAAAAATAGTTGAGTAATTTTTAAAGTAAAAAAAAGCATTGTTTTTGATATGTTTTGAAGTGAGAAATTAAAATTTTAATACCAGAGTGAGTTAACAATGTATGAAAAATAGTTGAGTAATTTTTAAAGTTAAAAAAAGCATTGTTTTTGATATGTTTTGAAGTGAGAATATTTAATTTTAATACCAGAGTGAGTTAACAATGTATGAAAAATAGTTGAGTAATTTTTAAAGTAAAAAAAAGCATTGTTTTTGATATGTTTTGAAGTGAGAAATTAAAATTTTAATACCAGAGTAAGTTAACAATGTATGAAAAATAGTTGAGTAATTTTTAAAGTTAAAAAAAGCATTGTTTTTGATATGTTTTGAAGTGAGAAATTAAAATTTTAATACCAGAGTGAGTTAACAATGTATGAAAAATAGTTGAGTAATTTTTAAAGTAAAAAAAAGCATTGTTTTTGATATGTTTTGAAGTGAGAAATTAAAATTTTAATACCAGAGTGAGTTAACAATGTATGAAAAATAGTTGAGTAATTTTTAAAGTAAAAAAAAGCATTGTTTTTGATATGTTTTGAAGTGAGAAATTAAAATTTTAATACCAGAGTGAGTTAACAATGTATGAAAAATAGTTGAGTAATTTTTAAAGTTAAAAAAAGCATTGTTTTTGATATGTTTTGAAGTGAGAAATTAAAATTTTAATACCAGAGTAAGTTAACAATGTATGAAAAATAGTTGAGTAATTTTTAAAGTAAAAAAAAGCATTGTTTTTGATATGTTTTGAAGTGAGAAATTAAAATTTTAATACCAGAGTGAGTTAACAATGTATGAAAAATAGTTGAGTAATTTTTAAAGTAAAAAAAAGCATTGTTTTTGATATGTTTTGAAGTGAGAAATTAAAATTTTAATACCAGAGTGAGTTAACAATGTATGAAAAATAGTTGAGTAATTTTTAAAGTAAAAAAAAGCATTGTTTTTGATATGTTTTGAAGTGAGAAATTAAAATTTTAATACCAGAGTAAGTTAACAATGTATGAAAAATAGTTGAGTAATTTTTAAAGTAAAAAAAAGCATTGTTTTTGATATGTTTTGAAGTGAGAAATTAAAATTTTAATACCAGAGTGAGTTAACAATGTATGAAAAATAGTTGAGTAATTTTTAAAGTAAAAAAAAGCATTGTTTTTGATATGTTTTGAAGTGAGAAATTAAAATTTTAATATTGGAGTGAGTTAACAATGTATGAAAAATAGTTGAGTAATTTTTAAAGTAAAAAAAAGCATTGTTTTTGATATGTTTTGAAGTGAGAAATTAAAATTTTAATACCAGAGTGAGTTAACAATGTATGAAAAATAGTTGAGTAATTTTTAAAGTAAAAAAAAGCATTGTTTTTGATATGTTTTGAAGTGAGAAATTAAAATTTTAATACCAGAGTAAGTTAACAATGTATGAAAAATAGTTGAGTAATTTTTAAAGTAAAAAAAAGCATTGTTTTTGATATGTTTTGAAGTGAGAAATTAAAATTTTAATACCAGAGTGAGTTAACAATGTATGAAAAATAGTTGAGTAATTTTTAAAGTAAAAAAAAGCATTGTTTTTGATATGTTTTGAAGTGAGAAATTAAAATTTTAATACCAGAGTGAGTTAACAATGTATGAAAAATAGTTGAGTAATTTTTAAAGTAAAAAAAAGCATTGTTTTTGATATGTTTTGAAGTGAGAAATTAAAATTTTAATACCAGAGTGAGTTAACAATGTATGAAAAATAGTTGAGTAATTTTTAAAGTTAAAAAAAGCATTGTTTTTGATATGTTTTGAAGTGAGAAATTAAAATTTTAATACCAGAGTGAGTTAACAATGTATGAAAAATAGTTGAGTAATTTTTAAAGTAAAAAAAAGCATTGTTTTTGATATGTTTTGAAGTGAGAAATTAAAATTTTAATACCAGAGTGAGTTAACAATGTATGAAAAATAGTTGAGTAATTTTTAAAGTAAAAAAAAGCATTGTTTTTGATATGTTTTGAAGTGAGAAATTAAAATTTTAATACCAGAGTGAGTTAACAATGTATGAAAAATAGTTGAGTAATTTTTAAAGTAAAAAAAAGCATTGTTTTTGATATGTTTTGAAGTGAGAAATTAAAATTTTAATACCAGAGTGAGTTAACAATGTATGAAAAATAGTTGAGTAATTTTTAAAGTAAAAAAAAGCATTGTTTTTGATATGTTTTGAAGTGAGAAATTAAAATTTTAATATTGGAGTAAGTTAACAATGTATGAAAAATAGTTGAGTAATTTTTAAAGTAAAAAAAAGCATTGTTTTTGATATGTTTTGAAGTGAGAATATTTAATTTTAATATTGGAGTAAGTTAACAATGTATGAAAAATAGTTGAGTAATTTTTAAAGTAAAAAAAAGCATTGTTTTTGATATGTTTTGAAGTGAGAAATTAAAATTTTAATACCAGAGTAAGTTAACAATGTATGAAAAATAGTTGAGTAATTTTTAAAGTAAAAAAAAGCATTGTTTTTGATATGTTTTGAAGTGAGAAATTAAAATTTTAATATTGGAGTGAGTTAACAATGTATGAAAAATAGTTGAGTAATTTTTAAAGTAAAAAAAAGCATTTTTTTTGATATGTTTTGAAGTGAGAATATTTAATTTTAATATTGGAGTAAGTTAACAATGTATGAAAAATAGTTGAGTAATTTTTAAAGTAAAAAAAAGCATTGTTTTTGATATGTTTTGAAGTGAGAAATTAAAATTTTAATACCAGAGTGAGTTAACAATGTATGAAAAATAGTTGAGTAATTTTTAAAGTAAAAAAAAGCATTGTTTTTGATATGTTTTGAAGTGAGAAATTAAAATTTTAATACCAGAGTAAGTTAACAATGTATGAAAAATAGTTGAGTAATTTTTAAAGTAAAAAAAAGCATTGTTTTTGATATGTTTTGAAGTGAGAAATTAAAATTTTAATATTGGAGTGAGTTAACAATGTATGAAAAATAGTTGAGTAATTTTTAAAGTAAAAAAAAGCATTGTTTTTGATATGTTTTGAAGTGAGAAATTAAAATTTTAATACCAGAGTGAGTTAACAATGTATGAAAAATAGTTGAGTAATTTTTAAAGTAAAAAAAAGCATTGTTTTTGATATGTTTTGAAGTGAGAAATTAAAATTTTAATATTGGAGTAAGTTAACAATGTATGAAAAATATTTGAGTAATTTTTAAAGTAAAAAAAAGCATTGTTTTTGATATGTTTTGAAGTGAGAAATTAAAATTTTAATATTGGAGTGAGTTAACAATGTATGAAAAATAGTTGAGTAATTTTTAAAGTAAAAAAAAGCATTGTTTTTGATATGTTTTGAAGTGAGAAATTAAAATTTTAATACCAGAGTGAGTTAACAATGTATGAAAAATAGTTGAGTAATTTTTAAAGTAAAAAAAAGCATTGTTTTTGATATGTTTTGAAGTGAGAATATTTAATTTTAATATTGGAGTAAGTTAACAATGTATGAAAAATAGTTGAGTAATTTTTAAAGTAAAAAAAAGCATTGTTTTTGATATGTTTTGAAGTGAGAAATTAAAATTTTAATACCAGAGTGAGTTAACAATGTATGAAAAATAGTTGAGTAATTTTTAAAGTAAAAAAAAGCATTGTTTTTGATATGTTTTGAAGTGAGAAATTAAAATTTTAATACCAGAGTAAGTTAACAATGTATGAAAAATAGTTGAGTAATTTTTAAAGTAAAAAAAAGCATTGTTTTTGATATGTTTTGAAGTGAGAATATTTAATTTTAATACCAGAGTAAGTTAACAATGTATGAAAAATAGTTGAGTAATTTTTAAAGTAAAAAAAAGCATTGTTTTTGATATGTTTTGAAGTGAGAAATTAAAATTTTAATACCAGAGTGAGTTAACAATGTATGAAAAATAGTTGAGTAATTTTTAAAGTAAAAAAAAGCATTGTTTTTGATATGTTTTGAAGTGAGAAATTAAAATTTTAATATTGGAGTGAGTTAACAATGTATGAAAAATAGTTGAGTAATTTTTAAAGTAAAAAAAAGCATTGTTTTTGATATGTTTTGAAGTGAGAATATTTAATTTTAATATTGGAGTAAGTTAACAATGTATGAAAAATAGTTGAGTAATTTTTAAAGTAAAAAAAAGCATTGTTTTTGATATGTTTTGAAGTGAGAAATTAAAATTTTAATACCAGAGTAAGTTAACAATGTATGAAAAATAGTTGAGTAATTTTTAAAGTAAAAAAAAGCATTGTTTTTGATATGTTTTGAAGTGAGAAATTAAAATTTTAATATTGGAGTGAGTTAACAATGTATGAAAAATAGTTGAGTAATTTTTAAAGTAAAAAAAAGCATTTTTTTTGATATGTTTTGAAGTGAGAATATTTAATTTTAATATTGGAGTAAGTTAACAATGTATGAAAAATAGTTGAGTAATTTTTAAAGTAAAAAAAAGCATTGTTTTTGATATGTTTTGAAGTGAGAAATTAAAATTTTAATACCAGAGTGAGTTAACAATGTATGAAAAATAGTTGAGTAATTTTTAAAGTAAAAAAAAGCATTGTTTTTGATATGTTTTGAAGTGAGAAATTAAAATTTTAATACCAGAGTAAGTTAACAATGTATGAAAAATAGTTGAGTAATTTTTAAAGTAAAAAAAAGCATTGTTTTTGATATGTTTTGAAGTGAGAATATTTAATTTTAATACCAGAGTAAGTTAACAATGTATGAAAAATAGTTGAGTAATTTTTAAAGTAAAAAAAAGCATTGTTTTTGATATGTTTTGAAGTGAGAAATTAAAATTTTAATACCAGAGTGAGTTAACAATGTATGAAAAATAGTTGAGTAATTTTTAAAGTAAAAAAAAGCATTGTTTTTGATATGTTTTGAAGTGAGAAATTAAAATTTTAATATTGGAGTGAGTTAACAATGTATGAAAAATAGTTGAGTAATTTTTAAAGTAAAAAAAAGCATTGTTTTTGATATGTTTTGAAGTGAGAATATTTAATTTTAATATTGGAGTAAGTTAACAATGTATGAAAAATAGTTGAGTAATTTTTAAAGTAAAAAAAAGCATTGTTTTTGATATGTTTTGAAGTGAGAAATTAAAATTTTAATACCAGAGTAAGTTAACAATGTATGAAAAATAGTTGAGTAATTTTTAAAGTAAAAAAAAGCATTGTTTTTGATATGTTTTGAAGTGAGAATATTTAATTTTAATACCAGAGTAAGTTAACAATGTATGAAAAATAGTTGAGTAATTTTTAAAGTAAAAAAAAGCATTGTTTTTGATATGTTTTGAAGTGAGAAATTAAAATTTTAATACCAGAGTGAGTTAACAATGTATGAAAAATAGTTGAGTAATTTTTAAAGTAAAAAAAAGCATTGTTTTTGATATGTTTTGAAGTGAGAAATTAAAATTTTAATATTGGAGTGAGTTAACAATGTATGAAAAATAGTTGAGTAATTTTTAAAGTAAAAAAAAGCATTGTTTTTGATATGTTTTGAAGTGAGAATATTTAATTTTAATATTGGAGTAAGTTAACAATGTATGAAAAATAGTTGAGTAATTTTTAAAGTAAAAAAAAGCATTGTTTTTGATATGTTTTGAAGTGAGAAATTAAAATTTTAATACCAGAGTAAGTTAACAATGTATGAAAAATAGTTGAGTAATTTTTAAAGTAAAAAAAAGCATTGTTTTTGATATGTTTTGAAGTGAGAATATTTAATTTTAATACCAGAGTAAGTTAACAATGTATGAAAAATAGTTGAGTAATTTTTAAAGTAAAAAAAAGCATTGTTTTTGATATGTTTTGAAGTGAGAAATTAAAATTTTAATACCAGAGTGAGTTAACAATGTATGAAAAATAGTTGAGTAATTTTTAAAGTAAAAAAAAGCATTGTTTTTGATATGTTTTGAAGTGAGAAATTAAAATTTTAATATTGGAGTGAGTTAACAATGTATGAAAAATAGTTGAGTAATTTTTAAAGTAAAAAAAAGCATTGTTTTTGATATGTTTTGAAGTGAGAATATTTAATTTTAATATTGGAGTAAGTTAACAATGTATGAAAAATAGTTGAGTAATTTTTAAAGTAAAAAAAAGCATTGTTTTTGATATGTTTTGAAGTGAGAAATTAAAATTTTAATACCAGAGTAAGTTAACAATGTATGAAAAATAGTTGAGTAATTTTTAAAGTAAAAAAAAGCATTGTTTTTGATATGTTTTGAAGTGAGAAATTAAAATTTTAATATTGGAGTGAGTTAACAATGTATGAAAAATAGTTGAGTAATTTTTAAAGTAAAAAAAAGCATTTTTTTTGATATGTTTTGAAGTGAGAATATTTAATTTTAATATTGGAGTAAGTTAACAATGTATGAAAAATAGTTGAGTAATTTTTAAAGTAAAAAAAAGCATTGTTTTTGATATGTTTTGAAGTGAGAAATTAAAATTTTAATACCAGAGTGAGTTAACAATGTATGAAAAATAGTTGAGTAATTTTTAAAGTAAAAAAAAGCATTGTTTTTGATATGTTTTGAAGTGAGAAATTAAAATTTTAATACCAGAGTGAGTTAACAATGTATGAAAAATAGTTGAGTAATTTTTAAAGTAAAAAAAAGCATTGTTTTTGATATGTTTTGAAGTGAGAAATTAAAATTTTAATATTGGAGTAAGTTAACAATGTATGAAAAATAGTTGAGTAATTTTTAAAGTAAAAAAAAGCATTGTTTTTGATATGTTTTGAAGTGAGAAATTAAAATTTTAATATTGGAATAAGTTAACAATGTATGAAAAATAGTTGAGTAATTTTTAAAGTAAAAAAAAGCATTGTTTTTGATATGTTTTGAAGTGAGAAATTAAAATTTTAATACCAGAGTGAGTTAACAATGTATGAAAAATAGTTGAGTAATTTTTAAAGTAAAAAAAAGCATTGTTTTTGATATGTTTTGAAGTGAGAATATTTAATTTTAATATTGGAGTAAGTTAACAATGTATGAAAAATAGTTGAGTAATTTTTAAAGTAAAAAAAAGCATTGTTTTTGATATGTTTTGAAGTGAGAAATTAAAATTTTAATACCAGAGTGAGTTAACAATGTATGAAAAATAGTTGAGTAATTTTTAAAGTAAAAAAAAGCATTGTTTTTGATATGTTTTGAAGTGAGAAATTAAAATTTTAATACCAGAGTGAGTTAACAATGTATGAAAAATAGTTGAGTAATTTTTAAAGTAAAAAAAAGCATTGTTTTTGATATGTTTTGAAGTGAGAAATTAAAATTTTAATACCAGAGTGAGTTAACAATGTATGAAAAATAGTTGAGTAATTTTTAAAGTAAAAAAAAGCATTGTTTTTGATATGTTTTGAAGTGAGAAATTAAAATTTTAATACCAGAGTAAGTTAACAATGTATGAAAAATAGTTGAGTAATTTTTAAAGTAAAAAAAAGCATTGTTTTTGATATGTTTTGAAGTGAGAAATTAAAATTTTAATACCAGAGTAAGTTAACAATGTATGAAAAATAGTTGAGTAATTTTTAAAGTAAAAAAAAGCATTGTTTTTGATATGTTTTGAAGTGAGAAATTAAAATTTTAATACCAGAGTGAGTTAACAATGTATGAAAAATAGTTGAGTAATTTTTAAAGTAAAAAAAAGCATTGTTTTTGATATGTTTTGAAGTGAGAAATTAAAATTTTAATATTGGAATAAGTTAACAATGTATGAAAAATAGTTGAGTAATTTTTAAAGTAAAAAAAAGCATTGTTTTTGATATGTTTTGAAGTGAGAAATTAAAATTTTAATACCAGAGTGAGTTAACAATGTATGAAAAATAGTTGAGTAATTTTTAAAGTAAAAAAAAGCATTGTTTTTGATATGTTTTGAAGTGAGAATATTTAATTTTAATATTGGAGTAAGTTAACAATGTATGAAAAATAGTTGAGTAATTTTTAAAGTAAAAAAAAGCATTGTTTTTGATATGTTTTGAAGTGAGAAATTAAAATTTTAATACCAGAGTGAGTTAACAATGTATGAAAAATAGTTGAGTAATTTTTAAAGTAAAAAAAAGCATTGTTTTTGATATGTTTTGAAGTGAGAAATTAAAATTTTAATACCAGAGTAAGTTAACAATGTATGAAAAATAGTTGAGTAATTTTTAAAGTAAAAAAAAGCATTGTTTTTATATGTTTTGAAGTGAGAATATTTAATTTTAATACCAGAGTGAGTTAACAATGTATGAAAAATAGTTGAGTAATTTTTAAAGTAAAAAAAAGCATTGTTTTTGATATGTTTTGAAGTGAGAAATTAAAATTTTAATACCAGAGTAAGTTAACAATGTATGAAAAATAGTTGAGT